>JAQQSQ010002822.1:0-10233 GCA_028627145.1 Eidolon dupreanum | reverse complement strand
GTGGGGACCCAGTGGAGACTGAGAAGTTCCCCCTCACCCAAGGGTGCGGAGTAACTCCCCCATCTTGGTGAGACGTCCTTTCGCGAACGCTCGTAGATAACGCCCTTCGCAGGCATGGCGGAGCTTGGCGTTCTCCGCAGCATAAGCACGTCAATCAGAGTGAGAGTTGGGGCGACGTCTGTCTCCCCAGACTTCCGCACCTTTGCATGCCTTCACAGCGTTGAGTGACTCGGATGAGGTCCCGAGGCATCCGGGGCAACAGGTGCTACGGTTGATCATTCGTACGTATTAAAGCCTAGGAGATCGCTTTAATCCATCTGGCCGAAGCTGGCTGTGTCCTGATTGGAGAAAAGTCCACTTCCAAGCTTTCTCACGTGATTGCTCTTAGTCACGTCATAGCCAGAGAGTGTGGGAAGAGGATGCTACGACAGGTAATGATGCTGGAAAAAGGTGAATGCGAGGCAGTCCAAGTCGGAGAAGTACCTGTATGCCTTGCTAATGAATTTGGTCATTGTCCTGTAATGGAGAACACAGGAGGTTTTTAAGCAGTGAAAGGACTTGATGCCCTTAGTAAAAACTATTCATAGAAATGAACCACTAGTAGCTTAGTAGCTTAATAGTGTGAGATCAAAAGTCGTTACATAGCAGATGTAGCAAAAAGACCCCTTGCTTAGGGGTTATGTCAAGAGATACAGAAGGCTTGATAGAACTCACCTGCCCATCTGTCTGCAGACCTCGGGAAGCTCTGAGCCTCAGCAAGTTTTGTGACATTGTCTGGTTTGAATTAGCCTCTGAGCTAGTTTCGGAAGTTAGAGAATGTGTCCCTGGGCTGGGCTGTGCTACATACCCGACATCCAAGCACATCTGCCATTCCACCCTGTTGTTTTATGTTTTCTGCAGCCCAGGCAACAAGAATAGCTAATATGTGTCAAACACTTAGCGCCAGCCATGCCTGCCTTAAACGCTTTACAGGCGTTACTTCCTCTGATCCTCCTAACAGCTGTTTGGAGAAATCACTGTTATTAACCAAATTTTACAGATATGGTAACTGAGGCACAGAGTGGTCCATGGTCACACTGACAACGAGTGGTGGGGCTGAGATGCAAGTTAAACGGCACATCTGCTCTTAACCCTCACAGTCTGCCTCTTTCGGGAAATTGTATAAATATCAAAGCTTGGGATTCTGCTTAGATAAATTAAATCTCTACAGTAGACGACTTAGGGAAATAAGCATAAACAGTCTAATCTAGAAGTTAAACTACACCACGATATGTTTCTTCATGTTTCTAAAGAACGTTCTTCCTTGATTTACGTTGATGCCAGTCATATAAAAAGAATGATCAAAGCTGAACTTAAAGGCAGAGCACCATTGGGTAAAATCTTAATATAATTTTTTTAAACATGTTGAGCAATCTGTATTGTTTTTTCCACCTTCAGAATCACTGACTCTGTAAATATCTTTAATTTCCAATTTTCAGTAAGATTACATGCCTCTTTCCCCTCAAATTAAAACCATATTTTAACCCATGTGATTACTCCATCATTCAGTGAGACTTAGTCTCTGTACATAGTAAATTAATTATACTGCTACATGTGTTTGGCATAAAAGTAGAATTGACCAAAAAGTGATAGACTGACATTGTTATGCATATGTTTTTTTTCTGTTATGCATATATTCTAGGCCAAGTAACTATTATGTATTAATTGAAATTTAAGTTTGAGTTTATTCTCCTCGAAATACAAAATCTCATGACTCATTTTACATATATATTTTCAATTTATTATTTTTTAAATTAGTAGTTATTGTTGTCTGGCTATTTCTGACCTACATCTATTTTCTTTAACAAAGCCTTAGGTGTTTAATTTTGATATTTCTCAGTTTGTTGTATGAGGAAGAAATTTCGCACTTAATTAGACTCATATGGAGTTTGTATCTTGGAAGAGGAAAATCTAAATCTCTTTTGCCTTTATTAAATTAGGTGTAAGAACCCTTTCAAATATGTTATCTTGTATTTACACCTGCTGTAGTAAGTTCAGAAGATTAAAAACATTAGTTCTTGAGCAAAGTTGGAAAGAATCAAATTCTTTTCTAGAATAGGATACAAGCAATGTTCTCCATAGCTACCAGGGGTGTCATGAATCACATTCTTCCACACTTTTTATTTTTAAATAAAAGGATGATATAAATTTCCAGTCCACTATAATTCCACTAAATTGCACTTTAACCAAACTCTACAAAATGTAATTAGGAAAGGCCTCTAAAGACCATCCAGGCACATAATGCATATCCAAGAGCCATGTGCTTCATCTCTGGTAGACTTTGCCCTTCGTGGTGGCTCAGTAGCTGTCACACAGAGGCACTGGGAGTGAGTACCCGAGGCAGCCAAGGAATTCCTCCTGCAGAATTCCAGCGTTCCTGACAGGCAGGTGCTCATCCAGTCTTTTGTCTCCGCTCAGGGTCTCTGCTCTTCTGTGTTTCTCTGCTTAAAATAACTGTGACCTTAGACCTTGGCGTGGCTAGAGCACTAGCTGTCTTTAAGTCTTTGCTCTAATACTACTTCCTCAGAGATTTTCCCTGATAAAGGGAAGAAAATTCAAGCAGGTCCAGTAACAATGGTGTGTTACGCTGTGGGTTAGGAAGTTCATTGTTACGCGGCTCCAATTATTGAAAGACTCATTATTAAGAAGAGCATTGGTATTAATATTCTAAGGCTGCCAGCAAAGTACCACACTCTAGGTGGACTAAATGCCAGAAATTTATTTTCTCACAGTTTTAGCGGTTAAAAGTTTGAGGTCGAGGTGTTGGCAGGATTGGTTTCTCCTGAGGTCTCTGTCTTTGGCTTGCAGATGGCTTTCATCTCTCTATGTCTTCTCACCTGGTCTTTGCTCTGTGCACACACATCCCTGGTGTCTCTTTGCATGTCCAAATTTCTTCTCCTTATAAAAACGCCAGTCAGATTGGATTAGGGCCCACTGTAAAGGCCTCATTGTAGTTTAATCACCTCTTTACAGGAGGATCTCCAAGCAGAGTCACATACTGAGGAAATGTGGGTTAAGGCTTCAACATCTGAATTTTGAGAAGACACAGTTTAATCCACAACACCATTCATTACCCAAAGGCTTCTTTCTGCTTCCTGGATTCCCACAGCTCAACACCTATCTTAACACTTGTCTCTGCAGCATTATGTCACACCCTTTACTACACAGTATTTAACAGAACTTATTTGAAAACGTATGCCAATTTACTGTGGCAAATGAGAAAACATGCCTCTCAGGTTGCCTACTGCAGTAAGCATGATTGACTAATGGCTTCGACTGTGACTCTCTGAATCCTTCACTGCACCTGTGCCAAGGTGACACTCTCCTTGGCTGCTTCCAACCAGTGATGGAATGTGGCAAGGATACTACAGCAGGCTCTTTCCTCCTAGGCTCCTCTGGGTGGAGACTTTGGCTGGAAGACCCCCAACGAATCTCATCAAACTGTCTTCGAACTCCGCTGCAGTCTAAGACCTTCTTTTCTTTCTCTCTCTATCACAGGGTGAGTTCTTCACTTGAAGCTGACATTGTCCTGTGTCCTCTGGCTCCCTCCTCATTTTCCCTCACAGACATGTCTCCCAATGATCTCTTGCATGTCTATTCATCTTGACATCTTCTTCTTGGAGAACCTGGATGAATTACTTCCATGCACATCAATCGCAGAGGTATTCTTTTTCTGTGAGAGCATGACTTAAACTAAAAGAATAAATTTAGAGTGGAAATTCTAGTAGTCGATGGGGAATATATATCTTAGAGAGGCTAAGTACCATGGGAATAATGCAAGATGTAACAAGTACAACATGAATTTGGTAAAAGTGTATTACAAACTTTTGAATAAATTAAGTATTTTTGAATATTGTATGTTCCAGAAAGTTTTACTCTTAATGCAAGGATATTTTATTCATCTTTATACTTAAACAAAATATATATATTTTTTTCTATGAAAAATCATCATCAGCACAACTTGAGAGGGGTCCAGAGGAATAAGATCACGCGTTCAATATAAGACCTTCCATATAGGCCTCATAACTACATTGGCAGGTGCAAAGCAGGACCTATTCCAAACAGTTACAGCCTAGCTACCTGTCTACTTTGAGATTAGCCAGAACTAATCTCATTAAGCCCATTACCTGTTTATGTCAATCACCACAAGGAGTCCCAGGCTGCTTCTAGCTTTTCTCCCAGTGCACACATTTAAATCACTATGCATCTCTGCATATCCTTTATTATGTCCCTCTCTTCCATCTTCCCTAACTCCTAAAACCTCTCTAGTGAGCACTCTGGAATTTATGGTCCATCATAAATAAAACTCCCATGCTTTCTCTCTGAAAATTACCTTCGAGTCACTCTAAATGAAACTTAAATCTCCCTTAAGGATGCTGTTTCCTCTGAAGGCACTCCAGTGGAAGATGTTCTGTCTCTGTCAGCCCACATGCCCGTGGGCCTGAATTTGGGTAAATGTTCTTCTTGTTACTCATGGTGAATTTCAGACTGTAATCTCTCTATGAGCCTAAAACTCTATAACCTTGATTATTAGTTTATTATCATTTTGGCCACGTATCTTCTGTCACTCACTAAATCTGCTCCAACCACAATGATCTCCTTAACTTTCTTCAAACTCACTGGAAAACTCCATTCTTAGGGTCGTAATAATTTTATTCCATCCCCAATAACATTCTCTTGAATATTTGCCTGACTTGGCTTGTTCCTTCATCTTACTTATTTTTTTAAAATCAAATTTCAAAGAAACATACCCTGTCTGCAATATATTAAAATTGAAGCCACCATCTACTACATCTCTTACAATCCATTTCTTATTTTTTTCCTCCATGTATCTGTATGTATCTGTATCCTCCATCAAGAATTTAAACTTAAAAGACATAGATTATGGACTTCACTGCTATAGAGTAGGTAGTAAAAAGACATTTATTGAATGAATACAATAAAATGAACTTATCAAAATTATAATATTCCTCCTCCTCCAAAGAATGGTAGTTTAAAAATATATATATATATATATATATATTTTAAGGAAAATAACATTACTTTCTGTATTATTCAACATTTTTCTATTGTGTTAATTTTTCTGCTGTGTGCCCTATGGGTTGCTAGAAATACACACATAAAATAGAGCTTAGTTCCTTACCTTGAAGAATTCTCTTCCTAGCTATGTATACAGAAATATATACAGATTATCATAATCATAAGAATAAATATTTATGCATATTTGGGTTTTAATTTCTTCCAGCAACTTTGTGGAGAATACATTTGAAGGGAGAAAACCAGAGACAGGGAAACCAGTTAGAAATGTGCATGCTTAGCTGAGTGAGAGATGATGGTACTCTGCGTTAAAGTTATTAGCAGGGCTGGAGGGTAGCAGACAATTACAAAATATTTAAGAGGCAAAATTAGGAATGAAGTAATTTTGATTATATTTAAAAGTGAGGAGATACAAAAGAAAACTATGTGATAAAGGAAGAGATATTAAAGGAAAAGTCAGCTGAGAGTGAAATGAGAAATTAGCATTTTATCTGATTAATTTTAATGGCCTATGCAAAATACTTAGAAGAATACATCTGGGGATACTGGTCTCATAAAGCTTGATAGAGAGATCTGGGATGGAAAAATAAATTTGGGAGTTCTCAATATGTCTGTGGTGGTTTAAACCATGTGGATAAATAAGATAGCCCAGGAAAATATAAAGTCAGACTAACAGTGAAGCAAAGGTTAACATTATGAGAATGAGACCTTGGAACACTTATAAAAAAGAGAATCATTTAACAGAATGAAATGTCAGAAAGTTCACTCCCCCCAAAAAAGACAGCATAGTGCATGGTGCGGTATAATGTAAACAAAGAGAATAGGGTGTGTCAAGAATGAAAAAGTAAGCGGCATTCTCAAACACAGGATATAAGCTCAGTGCACTCAGAAAGGAGCATTTACATTGGCTTCAAAAATCAAGAGACCCCCAGTAACTACCACAGCAGTTTCAGTACCATGGAGAGAGGGAAGCCGGCATGCTGAGCACAGGAAAGTTGAATCTGAGATGAAGCTGTGAAAGGTGTGGCAACACAAATTTGTTAGTTACAAGTGAAAGTAGAGCAATAAGTAGAGCAGCAGCTGGCTGGGAGTTGGCTAGGAGAGGCTAGAGTACACATAGAGGCTAAGAGGAAGACTTCAAAAGGTCAATGTTGAAGATGTAGTAGAGAGAGTAATTAACTGACCGTGCAGAGGTCCGGGAGCAATGATGGGGGGTGAGATAAAAAGCTGAATTGGAGGTACTAAGAGGATGAGTGATGGATGATCTTAGGCATGGAGACACATTGGCTTGTAGGAAGGGCACAGAATAATTGGTGTAAATGGACACTGATAGTCTTATTTTTTTTTAATTTTATAAAGGACGTAAGTTTTCAGCTGATAAGTGTAAGCAGAGAGTTTTTATACTAAGCATAAGACATCTGTGAAAGGTTGGAATACTCATAGACTGAAATAGAAGACAATGATAGTGTAAAACAAGTAATCAGAATAAAACCACAAACTTCTTGGGGAACCAAACTGCATGGTTGTGTAATATCCTCCAATAATCCTTAGCCAGCCATGTCTGCAAAAGATAAGCCAAATGTTGTCATCGATTCTAAGTTAATATTTTCCTAGGAAGGTGCAGTAAAATAAAAATTACAAGGTAACTGTGAGATCTGAGGGGAAAGAAGTAGGATCTATGGTATAGGTGGGGCAGGGAAGGAAGAGAGGCCAGCAGGAGTTGATTGACTAGAAAAGGATAAAGGAATCAAGAATCTTTAGATTTCTTGCAACCAAAGAGTAGAAATGGTATGTGCTAAATCATGGAATAATTGGAAGGATGAGAATATAAAATCAGAGAGAGGGTTATTGGTATAGAATTTCTCAGGTAGATTTGTTGCAGATGATTTCACATTCAAGAAACTATCTGATAAGTAAAGGGGTAAATTTTGTGATACTTAAGGATGTCCATAAATTTGAGGATAGCTAAGATTTTGGAACCAAAAGATAATATAGAAATATCTTAATTTAATTTTAAGATAAGGAAACTGATAGAGAAGTTGTTTTAGGTCACACAGCTACTTAGTGGTAGAATTCTGATCGGAGTAAGATCCTTCTGAGGAATAGAGTAGGTTTGTTTTATTATTGCTTCTTGTTCCCTAATATTGGGGAGTATGTCGTTATTGTCTGATTCTTTTTTTTTTCCTGGAATTTAGAAATCAATCACTTGAGGTAAGTGGTGACAATAGTAAGAAATAAAAAATTGCTTTTCTTTTGCTTCTGAATTCATTAATAAAAATTAATTTCTCATTAATAAAAAATTCCCCTCCTTCTCTGTTTGCATGTATACTTTATAAAGGAGGGAAGTTGTAAAGTTGGTTAGAGATTTGGGTGGAATTCATTATTGTCTTTTACTTATTTAAAATACTAGTCAAAGAGGAAATCTGATAAGTATATTATTTTTAAAAAGACAACATCTTAAATTTACATACTGAGCCTGTATTTTTATAGCATTGCTACAAATATTTCCTCCATGTGTCCTATGTTGATTCAGAGTTATCCTAGAAATTTGGAGCTGGCGTGCTGATGTGCTGATTATTTGTGTCTTGTAAAAAGAAAAGAGTACTTTAGAAGCAGTGTTAACAAGCGATGCTGTGCACAAATTCACACATGTTATTAGCACTTTGACAACGAGTATCTTCTTGTCTCTGTGGAGAACACAGAATAGGTGCCATGACTCACTGAGCTGACTCTCACTAAGGTTTTTAGTTAGCTTTTAAGAGATGAATAGAATTGCCTCCTCACCTCCTACAGAAGGTATTTCATAAGCATGTGCCAAATAACCGATTAATTCTGTAAATTCAGTTGTCACACGAATTGAGCTCAGCACATATCAACTCTTTACAGAGAAGAAGATAGTCTTTTATAGTAACACTATGAATCATGTAATATAATCTGCTGCAGCAGTGACAAATTTGGGCTGATATAGTTAAACTCTAATCCTTTTATTAGATAACTATTATATATTAATTAGTAAATGGCTTTAAGGCTCAGTGTTTGAAAATACAAGAGATAATAAATAGAAATCATAGAAATAATACTCTGTATTAACAATTTTATAGTAATATATTTATTAGGTATTTAAGGCATATGCATTTATAAAAAATATTTGAGATAGGTGATGATCAGCTTCATGAGAAACTTAGAATTTGGGAACTCTATTTCCGGTGGAGGGGGCATGGGAGGTATGAAATAGAAAAATATGTTTGGGAATAACTAAAATTAATGGAACGTAGAATGTATATGAAATTGGGACAGAGGTAAAGCTAATACGAAGCTGGAGGAAGGCAGGAGCTAGATACTGAAGCAGTCATTGATTAGATATAAAGTCAGTATATTAGCCAATCAACAAGGAGAGAAAACAGAAATATTGTTATGCATAAGGTTGAATTAAAAATTTCATAATTCACCATCGTATTTTCTTTAAATGGGAAGTATGGTGAAATTATTACTTCACATATGTGATTAAATTATTATAACTTTCCAATGAATGAAAGTACACAGATTTATCTCGAGACATGAATTTTAAAATTGTATGGCTTCTCAGTTCTTAACATATTTGATTATCTTCCAGTCTTTTATACTATTAAGTGTTATCATTATTGAAACTCCCATTGGCCTACATAAAAACATATTATCTAATCATTTCTTCAATGCCTTCTTCCAGCCTCTGTTTCCAGTAGAATCTAATATTTTTCCTGCTCCTTCTTGAATTATATTCAGTGAATGAGCTTATCAACTGTTCCAGTAACCTCACTCTGGGTTACCATGGCTGCCCCTGCCACACACACACTTATATTCACAGGTCCAGCCATTTCTCTTTATCTCTATTTGTCAAAACCTTAGGTCAAACCCCAGGAAACGCTGCTGTTTACATGGAGCTCTAATACCAGGAAGAATTAGTCTTTCCTTTTTCTCTGACAGATGTGTGGAACCTTTATCCCAAGACTAGCAGTGTTACCTTCTTTCTTTATAAGTGTACCACCCAAACCTCCTGCACAAGATGTTACGTTATTAAAAGAGGTCCAGTCCGGGCTTCTGCTGCATCTCCCAGCATCGTCTTCCTCGTTCAGTTGCTGGCTTCCGTGACTCTTGCTCAAACATCTAGGATGGTTAATTTCCAGCAGATATGCAAACTATTCCCACTGCCCGGGTCTGGTTCCAAACAAGCTAACCTTTAGGCTTACCCTATTTGAGGCACTAAACTCATCCATACCGGCCGCCGATAAATGCTGTGTTATACTAGAATGCCCTGAAACTCTACCTGTTCCTCTGGCATAGTATTCATCGAGCCTTCCTCTAACCCTTTACCCTTGACTACCCTGTTAGTCTCCATGGTCAGGAACGCGGTTAAGTCCTTTAGTCTTTACCCAGGGCGTTAATTGTTCGAGTTAGTAGGTAGTAAGTATTCAATAAGTGTCTGTCGAGCGAATGAGTGAGTGGAGTACGTGCAGGCGTCAGTGAATGACAAAGTCATAGCAGAGAGGCATCAATTGCTGGCGTCCCGAAAAGGACACTTAAAGTATAGGTCACACCTCAGGTGTGACATTTTCCCACCCTGCAGCTTCCCTTCTCATGGGAGGGTGTGTAACAGGTGAGGAAGGGACCTGCCAGAGTAAATCCTGCCCTCGCTTTGTGACGGGGGAGGGAGGGGACTCCCATTAGAAATAAAGTACCCAGGACTTAATAGTGGGGCTGATTACAGATGTAAGCATGGCAGTGCAAACCTTTTAAAGCAGTAAGGGCGCCTCAAGATTAACCACTTACTCTTTATACGGAAGAGGCTCCTGAGAATAAAAAAGGTCAAGTTACTTGCCGAAATTGTAAAGTAAATTGCAGTAGAATTGAGACAAAAGCCATGGTTTCCTCATTCGCTCTCCAGTGCTGTTTCCGTTACGAGTACATTTACTCTACGGCCTCAGTGATGAAGTAAGCTGATATCGCTTAATTTTTATACCTCCTGAACAGTGATGAAATGTCTCGTTGGTTATTGGTGTACCGCAAAATTACCAAGACTCTTTACAAGGGTGTATTACTTAAACTGTGATTTCTATGACATGCCCCCCTCTTCTTGATACGGACTGGGCTGGATATAACATTTTTTTTTTTTTTTTTTTT
>JAQQSQ010002821.1:0-10236 GCA_028627145.1 Eidolon dupreanum | reverse complement strand
GATCTGCCAGTAATTTAACTGGCAACTAGAACAAAATTCAACAATTTTTAGAGGACAATAACATAATCCAGAGATCTACAAAATATCTTCCACAAATATCAACCATGAAGTAAATATTTATCAGGTGATAAGAACTAGGGTAAAGTCACTAATAGCCAAGAGTACAGAGATGATCCAGATATTGGAGTTAGGAGAAAAGATTTTGAAATAACTGTAATACGTTAAAGAAAATAGAAGTAAAGATTGATAATAAGAATGATAAGATGGAGTACATCAACAGAGAATTAAAATCTTTTTTTCAATCAAGTAGACAGACATCCAATAATTACAAAAAACACCAAAAATTAAGAATCAGATGGGTTAACAGTGCAACAAAAAACATAATTAATGAATTTGAAGACAGATCAATACAAATATATACACACTGAAGCACAGAGAAAAAAAATAGAAAAAAATAAGTCATCTTAAATTCATTATCTCTTATTTACCTCTCTTTTTCTTCTCCTTTCTCCCAAACAAGTTATTTTTCTCAAAAAAAAAAGGGGGGTGGGGTGGGTATGGGATTTAAAATAATACTTAACCTAGTAAAAAACTTCTACAGAATAGTTAAGTATTAGCCTTGTGCACAAAAATTAAACAGACAAAATGTGTGGACAATTTGAATCTTCCCCTTTGAAGGCCCTCACCCTCTCCACATCCAATGTTCAGGACCAAATCATTGCACCTCCTCAGCAGGCTCTGAGCCTGTATTGGACCACCTGCTCTTCCAAAATCAGGTCTCAGACTTTCCATTAAAAAGGTTCCCATCCCATGTTCCATTCCCTTAAGTTTTAGGCATTGAGCAAATGAATATAGTAATTAACATGATGCAATTCATCTGTTAGCACTTATAGATTTGCACTTAACATGATAATCCTAGAAATACAATACAGAATGCAGAGGAATAAATTTTTGAGGTTAGAATTTAGTAGTCTAAGACGTGCCAGTGAAGGATGGCAATACTTTAGGATAAAGAAACTTTATTTCAAATAATAATGATGAGGATGAGGGTGATAATGAAACTAATACCTCTACCATTGGCTCTTCTAATTCCATATAAACTCTTGATCTATGCATTTAAACAATTCATTACTATCAAAACTAAAACTGTAAGTAGCATAATCTTGGGTGTTTTACCTTCCTTCAATATATTACTCAGAAGACCCAAACAGTAAAAGAAAAACATTAAATTTTAGAGAATGGTCTTGTTAAAGGTACCATCATAGGGTAAGGAGTTCTTCAAAGATGGTAAGTACTACTATTATAGAATTTTTAATCATAAACTTGTTGAACAAAGCATTTCATAAAGTTTTTAGTTCTAATAAAATGTATTTGTAGCTCCTTTAAGTTTAGTTTTCAATTAAATAATAGCCCTCTATTGTCTATCAGAAGACATTTGAACTCTTTCCTCTGACATTCTAGACTTCTCATTATGTTTCCACCTAACTTACCTCTACCTACCGCCCCCACATACAGTTCTCACATCAGAGCAGAACCTGTTTCTTGCATATACCGCTTATTAAAAAATGCATCCAATGAAGCTGTATAGGAACTCTTCTCAGATCATTAGCCCTGCACTGTTATGAGCACAGGGCGAGACTCCAGGGGGCTCAGTACAGAACAGCTGCTGGGAGACCAAAGAACTGAGCTCAGCAGAAATTTCAGAGGCTGCACAAAATGGATTTTTGGTAGGCTACTAACATTCTATACCATGACGACTTCTTGGCCTACTGAATATTGAGACCCCCCTATGTGCCACACGCTATTCTAAGTGTTAGGGATATAGCAGTAAAAAAAAATAGAGAAAATGGTGAGAAAGCTATGTAAATGGGAGCAGGAGTAATACTATTGAGGAAGAATTAATGGGTATTCATGGAGGCTCAAAGACAAGAGAGCGTATATCTCCCACAAGAAACTAATATGATCCTTTTAGAATTTATTACTAAAACCTTTTCTCATTCCACTTCATTCACACCTTCTCCAGTTGATCCTATCTACTCTAGATAAGATCTATTTGATCCTAACTCCTTCCTGGAACCTGAAGTCAGGGTAGTAAGACAGGATCATTAAAAGAAGTTGTGCTTTTCAGTCAGAGTGTAACAGATGAGAAATGTACTTCATAAACATCTGATAAAGAAAACATTTCAATTTTCATCTTGAGAGCCCAGAGGCCCTCCGAGTGATGTGAATTCTCTGATGTATGATAGTGTGTTCAGAGGACAGCACTCAGCAATCATATTGTTCACATTCTGTTGTTACACCACAAACTCTGAATGGGGAAGGTTAGTGCTCAAACTCAGTGTACTAGATAACAGCCTTCCTTTCCAACATTATTATTTAAATATTATTTAGATTAAACATCAGTTTAAAAAAAAAGAGAAGTTATGGTACAGGAAAACGAGAAACTGTCTTAGTTATAAATTACAAATGGAACAAAATATTAAAATATAAAACAACGTGTACCAAAGAAAAGCTTGAGAAAATATTTTTTCTCATCTCAAGATAGAAAAAGACTTTGCAAGTACAATATAAAACTCTTAAGGTACTTTAAAAAGTCAACAATTTGATTAATAGAATTCAAAAACTACATTGCAAGAACAGTCATCAGCAAAGTTAAATAACAGACTGGGAAAAATACCTAAGACTCATATCACAGATATATTTCCCTGAAATATAAAGTGCCTACAAATTGAAAAAATTGGAAAAAAAAAAAAAAAACACTACAACAGAAAAATGGGCTAAAAGAAGCACAACTGGCTCTTAAATATTTGAGAATATGTTCAACTCATAAGAAAAACGCTAATGAAAAATAGAAGACACCATATTTTATCTACTTGGAAAGATCAGAAAATTTGATAACACGAGTCAGTAAAAGTGTGAGCAAACAGGGACTTCACTATTAGTCTTCAGAGACCTAGACCCCTGACAGCACATCATTCTGCCTCTCCTGGGGTCCAGAACAGCTGTGACCCAGTCATTCCCTGTCCATTCCCAGAAACATACTTCTCCTTTATGGGGACCTCCCAGAAGACCCACACAACACTTCTGCTCACGCTTCAACTATCAAATACCATAGAGCCACACCTAACTGCAAAGGAGTTGGTGAGCGTTTAGCTTGGTTACAACACAAGCAGCTAAATGTGACAATTTGAGAAAGAGAAAACAGATTTTTGATAGGCAACTAACATTCTCTGACATGCCTATTTGTTTACTGACCAAATATTATTATGCACTAATTCTCATATATGAACACAATGAATCCTCTCCCAGGGATGTAGTTCTCAAGTCTTATCTGGATACTGCATCCAGGTATTCTGGGAAATGCATACCTACTTCCTCTTCTGGACTGTCCTTGATTCAAGAGGAAAGATCCCAGTTTTGAGTAAATTTTTAAGATTATTAACTTTTAATCTTTGCTTCTGACGGGAAAGAGAACATTAACTCAAACTTCCCTATACAGTTCATCTATGTCAACCTCAAAAAATTTACATTTAATTCAAAAACATCTGTTGAGCACCTACCATACATGACACACTAAGGATCGCAGGTTCAAGGAGATCCTGATGTGATGGTTACAAGTTATATATAACTGACAACACCCCGCAAACTATATATTTAAGATCTGTTCATTTTCTTGTGAAATATTTACCTTGATATAAATGTAAGCTAAAGGAAAGATGACAGAAAGGAACGTTCAGTTTATTATAGCTGGTATAATTTCAAATAAGTTAAATTTTTTGACATGAATTTGACTCTATGTACTGTTGTAGCCCTTACTATGGAACTTGAAATGTTTACATTTTGTAGTTGTTATAATTGTCTATTATAACATTTTATCAGTTGCAAAAATTATTTTTAAATGTGGCATGTATCACTAGTAAGATCATAAGCCTTTAGTTAGCAGATCTGGGTTCAGATCAAAGCTTTCTCTGTGATTTGGGGAAAATGACTCAAGTCTATTTCATCTGCAAAATGGAAACAGTGCCCTCCTTCACAGGGTTGTGACTAAATGAGTAAAGTGTCAAGTCATGGTGAACATTCCCTTTCCCATCACCTCCTCTCAACATCTTTTGAGGTCGTCCATGGCCAGGATTATGTTACCAAATACAACTGACAGCAGTGAAAAGTACCGGCCCTTTATACTGTTTTATAAGAAAGCTCCCAATTCGCATTTTACACATCTTAAGTACAATTCTATAATTCATTCATTCTTATTAAACATGTACTATGTGCTAGGACCTCTGTTACCTTCTCAGAATACAGTCTTGCATTTATGAAGGTTATATTCTAGAGGTAAGGATCAAGATAATTTATATACACCCATATATAAAACCAAGTCGGTAAAAGTTCTTTGAAGTAAAGTGATTAAGAGAATGATGGAGAGACAAGGCAGTTGTAGGGTTTGCTATTTTACATAAGGATGAGAGAAGCCCTCTCCATCAAGGTGACATTTGGGCAGAGAGTACAATAAAAAGAGAAAGCCAAGCAAGTGGACAGCCAGGAGGAGAGTTCCAGCAGAGAAAAGGGAACTTAACCCCAAGGTGAGAATGTGCATGGGCTTTTTGAGACAAGAAGGGATCAAAACAGCAAAAGCAAATATGGAGGGTGGTGGGGGAAGAGTCCCAGACAATGAAGAGATCAAAGGCACATAAACCAGATTACAGCCTTGGAGGAAACACAAAGTAAGGATTCAGGATTTTATTCCCAGTGAGAGGAAGCCACTGGGGAGTTCTGATCAGAGTGTGAAGTGACCTGACTTGAAAGGATCACTCTGGATGTTATGTGGCAAACAGACTGTAATGGGGGCAGGGGGCAGCAGGGCTACTTCAGTCACATGGAGGACCACACAAAAAGCGGATCGCACAAAAAGCTGTACAAACGTTCAAAGTAGTTTTCACAACAGTTGAAAAATGGGAACCCAGCTGTCGTTCACGTACATCCATACCATGGAATACACTCAGCAATAAAAAGGAATAAATTGATACATAACCTACATGAATCTACTGAGAATTATGCTGAGTGAAAAATGCTATCCCAAAGGTTACTTCTTACATAATTCCACTTGTATAACTTTCTTGAAATGGCAGTTATAGAAATGGACAACAGATTACCAGTTGCCAGGGGTTGGGTGGGAGTGGGGTATGTGAGGATGGTTGGCTCTTAATAAGGCAACTTGAGGAATCCTTATGGTAATGCGAAAGCTCTGACTGTATCAGTGTCAACACCCTGATTCTCTACTGTAGTTTTACAATGTCACCATTGGGGGAAACTAGGTAAAGGGTACATAATGGTTGAAGTAATTATGAGATTGTTGGGCCTTACCCAGTTTTCATACCTGAAAATGTGCATTTATTATCAAGTTTCTAGGTGATGCTCGTCTGGGATCATCTAAGGACCACTGGTTTACAAAATAACACCTTGGGGCAAGCACTATTATTCCTATTTCTGGGAAGAAACTGAAGCCTAAAGATTAAATGGCTTCTCCACCAATGGCACAAGAACTAAGTGGCAGGTCCAGGACTCAAATCAGTTCCTCAAATTGGCTCAGCGTTTCTGCCTAAGCAAATTAAGGTCAGAACTCTCCAGTGCCCAGCACAGAACAGAGACCAATGCTTGTTGAACTGGATTGCACTGCCCTAAAAATGAAAATTCAATAAAATATAGGAGCTTAGTTATATTTCACAAACTTTAAGATATATACGCACATATATACACACATTCATGTACTAGTCTCAGCCCTTAACCCATGCCTTGAACAAGACAGCTTCCTCACACGTGAATCAGGGAACACCTTTCCAACTTAGTTCTAGATTCTTTACTTAAAATCTCCTGGGTTTTTACAGACAGCTACAAGTTCACCCCTAAAAAATAAAAGTTATGATTCCTAACCATGTTAGCATTTAAGCAAAATGGACACCTGCCATAGCTTTACTTTCTCAATCTCTAGAAATCCTAAGAAAAAAATGTATATAAAAACTCTAACAAAAATTCACTGACAACACTGAAATTTAGCAGAAAGGATTGTGGGCGGGTAGGAGGGGGCAATCTTAAACAATTCTACAGGATTTAAAAACTAAGAGCTTTTAAGCAAAATCATATGTGTCTGGATTCATGGAAATGGTGAAGCAATTATAGTAAGTACTTACCAAAAATAGTTTTCTTGCAATTAACTCCCAGAAAGTCCACTTTAAAATCCCTTTATGCAATGTCTTTATAATAGTCTCCTAAGTTTCCATGGCAAAGATAACAAAGCTTGAGGAAATAGGTTTTAAATGGCTAAGAGGGTTTTACATGAGAAATAAGAACTTTCTGATAATGATAGCTCCAGTCACCTGAAATTACATTTATGGTCATTCTCTATTTAAATGCTGGATGTTTAAAACACTCAAACCAATAGGCTCCTCCCCAAACTGCATCATATCTTGTTTCAGGCCTACTTTCCCACATTAATTACGATTCCAAAACTAAGTAAATCTAGGCTTCAAATAAAGGTAAAGGTCCCAGGAAACCCAGGATCTAGAACTGAAAATTTCCCATTAACCTCCTTTTCTTCTATCAGAAAATAAAAGGTGCTACTATTCTCTGTAGTTCACGGGCTCTTTCCCAGCCAGTTCTAGTTTCCAAACACCATGGAGGGAACTCTTAGATTCACATTCGATTCACGAACAAATCAGACATATACCCCCAATGCCATTCTCACCCCTTACTGACAGAGCCACAGAACCCCTGAAAGTTTCTTTCAGTCAGGACTTTACACCAATGCGGTGTGAGAAGTAAAAGGCCAGTTTGTCATAAACTGAGAGCTATTTCTACTTCTACCTTAGAACATCCCAGAGGAAGTCACTGATTCAATGCCTAAGGAAAGTGAAATGCATGTGTTAAGAAATTAACTTGAAAATTTTCTTCTAAGGTAGCATCTAGGTTATAGGTCTATACCTAAAGATACAAATTCCCTGACCTGAAAAAGTACCGAAAGCTAGATTTTTACCTAATAGTCTTATTATGTTCTATTCAAAAAGGACTCAACACATAACATTGTTTAAAACATTTATTTTGATACAGTCTATCATAAATAAGTCAGTAGAGGTTCCACTCTGCCACAGATGCATCTGAGAAGGGCATCTAAGAAGGGCCCTGTGCCATTCAACTGGTGACCGTCTGAACGATGTCCCATCTCTGATCCCAGCCAGAGCGCACACCTTCCATGTTGTTACTGTCCACTGATTGCTTCCAAATCCAGATGACCAAATGGTCCTTTATCCCCAAAGTAAGCTAAAATGTTTGTGAAGAGGAGAAATAAATTAAACCCCAAAGTAAAAATTTCTTAGCAGTTTAAGCAGCAGCAGATTTTATATATTTATGTCTGTGTTTACTCATCTATCAAATTCAGGGTTACTATAGATGGCAAGGATCAATCTCACTGAGTAAAAAATTCAAACACAGAGAACTATATTTAAAGAAATACAATTCTGTCAGTTTTGAGAGAGGTTGCCTGTTATATAAACAAAATAAAAATGTAATTTGAAGTTAATCAAAGATAAATGATGTTTAATTCACATGAAGAACTGATGAATCCAGAAAATAAAGCTGTGTCATTACTATATGCAATGTCAGTAAAATTAAGAATAACATTTATTGAATATCAGTTGTGGAACCTCACACAGTGTCATACAGGTCAGATACTGTATGAAGTTCCACAACTCCCAATTATGATCCCTATTTTAAAGATGTGGAAACTGAGGCTATGAGACTGGTTACATATCATGAGGGGCAGCATGGGTTGTGACTCAAGTAGTCTTAACCATCAGTCCACACACACCCCAGGAGCAATCGGCCTTCATTTCTGCCTCCACTAATTCTTATCCCAAACATTTCAGCAACTAGCCCAAACTCCTGAATCATTTGCTGACTAGGCAACAGGATCCAAGGAGACAAGAGATGTTTTATTTCTCCAAGGAGACAAGAGATGTTTTATTTCTAAGTCCTACTGATTAAAAATGTGGTTTCTAGTACTATGTTCATTTAAATAAAGTTGCATTACAAAAATGACAATTTAAGCATTCTGTACAGTTTATTTTAAAAAAGTATTTTCCTTTTGCCTGGAGGGAAAAAATAGGCATCTACTGCCAATTTTCAAAAGTGTACTAAAATCTCCCATTAAACTTCAAGTATTTTTGCGTACAGTTAAGATATGAAAATAAATTATCCATCTGTTAAAGTCTTCTCAGTAGTAACGAGCATCCAGAATAAGAGAAAATCTTCCTTGGCTTTACACAGATAATGGGATCAGTGATCCTCTTAAACGGAGCATTGAAATATTTTGCCTAAATAATGTTTTACTAAGACGCTGCCCTTATTCACTGAAATATTGCATTTTAAATAAGGCATTCACATTAACCAACATTTGCTGACCACATACAATGCACCATCCTGGGCGAAAGAGGAGGACGCGAAAATGAATGTGGGCCTAATCCCCAGGAACCCAACAACTTGGCAAGGGAAACAGGCCAGTGAACCATGAACTGTTATTTACATAACAACTACCACATAAATGAAGTCACATATAAACAGTAAGCTTTATATTAACAATAAATTTTACATTAATAAAATATTTACATTAATTAAAATGCTAGCAGATACACCTGTTTTTTCCCAGGTAAAAACCAGGCACCCAGGAAGCCCTTTCTAATCGTCTCCTCTGGGCAAGTGGCACTGGGCATGAAGTACTATAACTGGACAACCCTTTTCAGGCCCTCAGTCAATTCTTCCCTAAATCGCAAACACCCCGGAAGGAAACCAGAAGACGCCCCTAGTGACAGAGAATCAGCACCAGAAAGAACACTGAAAATAAGGTGAAGAAATGAAAAAGCAATGGGGTTGCTTCCTCTAGTCTGCAACTAGGGTCAACTCTTCATGGGATAAATGAAACCAAAAATAAGGACAACAGAAGGACACGTTCCATCTCCACCAAAAAAAAAAAAAAGCTATTTCCCAGCATGCGGGTCCAGTCTAAAAATCGTACCACGTGATGCAATTCTATATCCATTCTTATCCAAAGGCCACCAAAAGAGAATGATGAAAACTAAAGAATACTATGAGAACACAAAAAAAGAGTAATTTCAGCTGGGAGAAGGGGAAAAAGATCTGAGGAAGAGGTGACAATTGAGACTGGGCTTTTCCAGAAGCAGGTTTTCACCAAGTAAAACTGAGGGGAAGGAGTATTCCAGGCTGAGGGAGCACACGCACACAAGCGAAGGCATGAAACACACAGTTCATCCTGGGATTGACACACAGCACCTTAGAGCCAGCGCATAGCTCTCACAGAAGAAATGAGGTAAAGAAGATAACACAAAAAAAGATGAAAAATTACTATTAACAGTTTATCGCTCACATTATTACTTGCCAAGTACTGTTAATACTTTACACGTAATGTTCCTAATCTTATGAAGTAGATACTATGCCCAACTTATAAAAGAAGAAACTTCGGCTTAGAAAGCTTAACTGCTTCTTGGGGAAAGACATCTGACAGTAACTTTCAGGGCTGGACCAGGCAGTCCCATTCCGGACCAAGTTTCCTAAGGTGACGCTGCCCCAAGGAAATAACTGGCCTAGTAAACAGCAGATACACTATCTCAAGTCCCTATTTTACAAAGAAGAAAACAGATAGTTCAAAGAGGAACAGCTAAAAAAGATACAGTGGTGATCTCTGAAAGCAGCTTAAAGAAGCTATACGGTAAAGATTAACCAAATGAGGTGAAGAGGAGAGAAGGAAATAAAGAAGCAGTGAATAAAGACCATTTATTCAATAACTTTATTAGGGAAAAGAGAATAGCTATAGGAAAAGTTAAGGGCACATATGGTGGTAACTTTAAGAAAAACCTTTTTCTCTTAGAAATGAGAGGCTGGCAAGGCAGAGAGGGTGGATAAAATTCATATCAGATGGCACTGATGGCACTGCACTAAGTAAAGTAAGAGGTAAGATTATCTGCAGGAGGCTAAATGACCCAATAGAAAGAGTGTACGTAGCCTTCGCAGACAGACACACTCTACTACCTAAAGACTGTATGACCTGCTCTGAAGGATTTAAGTGGCAATTAGAAATATTGTATATAAAGCACCTAAAACAGTGGCTGACACATTCATTGTGACAGTGAGTAAACTGCTATTATTATTTTCTTCCCATTCTAGAAAAAAAAA
>JAQQSQ010002820.1:0-10237 GCA_028627145.1 Eidolon dupreanum | reverse complement strand
AGTTTTCTGCACACAGTCCAGCCTTTGAGTCTCACGTCTGGATGATGAACTTGCCTTGAATCTTTGTCTTTCCTGCAGGAAAGATCAAAGATCCCAGACTCAGGGCACCCCGGCAACACAGCCTGGCACAGGCTGGGGCTCCTGGGCCCAGTGATAGACTGGTCGTGAGCTCATTCGTAGGGAAGGGAGCCCAGCTCCAATTTACCACTCCCCGAACCAGGCCCCGACTCACTCCTTCCTCCGGGAGAGCAGCAAGCAGTCATTGAAGAGGTGCAGGTAGACTGCCTTGCTGGACAGCTTTAGCTTGGCCGGGGGAGCGGCGGGCAGCGGTGCCAGCTCCACCAGCTCCCCATGCCGCACCAGCCAGCGGGCCTGAGAGATCAGTGGGAAGATCTGGGAGAATGGAGGCAAGAGGGAGGACAGGTCAGGACCAGAAAAGCAGGGCGGAGAGCACAGGCCAGGGATGGGTGGGGGTGGGCAGTGAGGAACTGGCCTGCAGCCCCTAGGGAAGGAGAGGACAAGAACTCCCCTTTGTGTGCCCATTCCACCCGCTGCGGGCATGCACCTTGCCCTCGAAGTGGATCTTTTTGCTCAGGTGGATGAGCTCCTCCGTCCTCTTCATGGACTGCACACTGGCATTGCACTCTTGTACCAGCTGAGGAGGCCATGGCTGGGTCACCTGCAGCCCCCAACCCTGGCTCCCAGAGCCCAGCCTCAGACTCCCACCTGGGGATTAGAGGCTCTGAGGGCTGGGGCTCTTTTAGAGACATGCTGGGGTTCCAGGGAGGCCCTCCAGAGCCAGACAGCCCCTATCCCGCTGAGCTCACCTCCTTGAGTGCATTGAAGGCCTTGGTGGCCATGTCTTCATCTTCAGAGCCCTGTGCTGTCCGCTTCAGGATGTTCTGGAGGGTAGAGTTGGTGCAGTGAGGCAGGCAATGACCTCCCCCTGTGACCTTGCCCACCCAGTGGTGCCCCGGTGGAAGGCATAGCAAGCAGCATCTCCGCCTAGGTACCTCCACCAGCATCTTAAGGCGTGTGATCCTCTGAAATGGCAGAATGAGGAAGGAAGTGAGGGGCAGACGTTGGCACACAGGAGACTCCTCCAGGCGAGCCAGGATGCTGGGGAACTTGGGGTTATCCAGGCTGGAAAATGGGAAGGTCCGGGGTCACAGGTGAGCCTGAACTCCTAGTATCCATGACCCCAGTCATCCCGTTGTTCTTCAGATGTCTTCTTAGCACATCCTTCCTGCATCCTGGTCACAGAGCACTTTTCAGGGACCCCTTCCTCTCAGATCACCCTTCCTCACCCAGTACTCTGCACCTACTCCTGCCTAAGACTCCCTCTACCCTCCCCCCTTTCAGAGCCTACAGCAGGCGCTGGTAGGTGCGCTCCTGGTAGGCCTGGTTGGTGACGTAGGGCAGGTACACGCGACGAAAGGCTGGACAGTGGTGCAACACAATGTCGCACACGCTGAAGCGCAGGACATTTGCCTCCAGCCGCTGCTCCAGGTCCTGAAGGAACCTGAGGAGTTGGAGAGGGGTCAGGGCCAGGGTGAGACCTCAGGGTGAGACGTAGGAGACTAGCCAATCGCGGGCTCGGCCCCGCCCCCCTGGTAGGCCAGGCCACTCCCTCACCTCTCGCTGGTGCTCTTGACTTCAGGCAGTTTGGAAAACAGCCACTGCTTGTCCTGAGCCCCCAGGCACTCACTCAGCTCGGCTGAGCCTAAGAAGTGACCCACGGCTACTGACAGGCTGTGGATGTATGAGGCCTCGGACGTGATCAGCTCAAACTTGGCCTGAGCAAGGGCGGACGCGGGGTCGAAGGGGTTGGATCAGTCCACACCTGACGCCCGTGCCTCGCATAGCCCACCCCACCAAGCCCAAGACACCACCTCCTTAGACATAGCCGCACCCCATGTCCCTGCCCCTCCTCTAGCCCTACCCCTGATCTGGTTCCTGGTGAAGTTGGGGACCCACCTCCTGCTGCGCTTAATTGTTCAAACCTAACTGAGGCCCTCGATTTCAACCCTAGCTAGGTCCATCTGGCCTGGCCCGAGTCATCCAATGGCCCCGCCCCCAATGGCCCTGCGCCTGCTGTTGGCCCCGCCTAGTCGTGCGCCCACCAGGCGCTTTCACTCGTGTTGGCTCTAAGCGTCGCGTATCCTGGCTTTCAGCGATCCCTCCTTCTTTGGCCCCGCCCTACCCTAGGCCTCGCCCGTGCTGGCCCCGCCCTGACCCCGCCCCTTCGGCCAGCCTCTCCACTGGCTTTCCGCTCCAGGGCTCCTCCATTCTCCTGCAGTCAGCCCCGCCTTCACCTTCACATTAACAGTCCTAGCATTCACCTTCACGTTAACAGTCCCATCGACCCCACACCCTTGTGGCCCGGCGTTCCCCGTTGGGTCCTGTGCTCACTCTCTGCAGTTCGCAGTCCCGCTGGCCCGGCACCCCTATCGCCCGCGTCCCCACTGAAGTCCGCGAACCACATATTCCTGGACCCGCCCCTTTTGTTGCCCCACCCCTTCTGAGTCGTAGGACCACCTCCCACGACCTGCAGTTCGGCTGGCCCCGCCCCGCCGGCCCCGCCCCGCGGGGACCCCGGGCGCACCTCCTGCAGTTTGCAGTCGCGCAGGCTCAGCGTGGCCAGGACGCCGCTGCCGCGCACGTCGGGGATGTCCTGCCACAGCGAGAAGGTGGAGCCTCGCGCCGAGCGCTGCGCCCGGAAGGAGCTGCTCGGGGAGAGGTTGGCGCGCGGCGGCCCGGGCCCCTCCTCCGCGCCCTCGGCCTCGTCCCCAGGGCCCTCCTCCTCGCGCTGCTGCCGCCGCAGTTCGCGGGCGCTGGCCACGTCGCTGTATTCCTGGTAGAGGACGGCTGGGCGGGGAGAGGGGTGGGGGAGGGCTGTGGGGCGCCCTCCAGCCGCGGCTCGGCTCCTCCCCGACTCCCCCAGAAGCCCCCTTCAACAAGCCTTTCCGACGGTTCACATGGCGGGACCCAGTGAATTCATTCATTCACTCACTCACTCATTTAATAAACACTGCTTGAGCACCAACTAAACTGTGTGCAAGTCCTTGTGCTGGATATTGAGAATTCAGTTCTCTCACATGATCTCTACCTCTCAGCTCTCCCTCTCAACTCTCCAACCCCCAGTTTCCTAGTTGCCTCAAACCCCCAGCCCCTTCCCTCATGACCTCCTCCCACTTACAGTTAAGGAGGAACCGCGACTGGCGTCGTTCGCTGGCGCTCCTGGAACCCAAAGCTGGCTCTTCCTGCGAGTCCAGCCTAGGAAAGAGAGAACATCAGGGCTCTTCTTTGCCTGCACCCCTGCCTCAGACCCGATCCCCAAGTGAGAGGTGGTACCTGGACTCGGGCCAGCTGCCATGGCTTCCGCTGGGGTCGACAAGGGCTGCCGTCGCCACACCGTCCGCCCTCATCTCTACACCGCGCGACTCCCTTCCAGATGCTTTCCCTGGAGAGGGCAAGAGCTGAGGGTGGATGGCCCCAGGAGTGGCCCTGGGCACCGAGGCGCCACACTCCAGCTGCTCAGCACCCAGTCTCAGGTGTCCAGTGAGTGGGCCTTGCCCCATCCTGCATTTGGCTCATGGGCTGCTCTTAGGGCCAATGGGAAGGAGCTAATACCTTCCCGGGCTGCTCCAGTGCCCGAGCCAGGGGTCAGTGCCCTGGCTGCTGAATTCCGCCCCAGGCGCAGGGAAGAGTGAAGCCTGGTCATCAGCTCAGAGGCTGAGAAGCGTCTCCGCTCAGGCCCTTCCAGGCCCACTCGGGTGGGCCCGGACAGCTCCAGTGGCCTTGGCTC
This sequence comes from Eidolon dupreanum, assembly GCA_028627145.1. Lineage (NCBI taxonomy): Eukaryota > Metazoa > Chordata > Mammalia > Chiroptera > Pteropodidae > Eidolon > Eidolon dupreanum. The sequence continues at coordinate 6,429 of JAQQSQ010002820.1, read as the reverse complement.
CTCTGTACTCAGGGCCTGCTCTGCTACCTGGCCCGGCTGGAGGAAGACAGCGTGGGCCTCGGGGCTGCCAGGGACCTCTTCACGCTGGTACACTCGCATCTTGCGCCCTGCGGGGAGGTGGGGTGAAAGCACAAGCTGGCACCCACTGGGGTCTCTCCCCACCTCCTCTCTGCTGCTGCCCTGTGGCCCTGAGCATCTGGGTAACATTCCCAAGAGAAAGGGCAATGTTTTTGCAGAGATCTGGTCCCCAGAGAAATGGGAACAAGAGGGGTATAGAGAGCACATTGCCTGCCTGCAATGCGTAAAGGATGGGCAAAGGGCCAGGGGGCCCAGGACAACCACTCACTTGCTGTGTAACCTCAGACAAGTCACTTGTCTTCCCTGAGCTCCAATTCCCTATCACTAAAATCTACCACTTGTCCTGCCTGTTTGAGGAACCCTGGGGCTTAAGAGTCCTAAAGAGCCACCCAACCTCTCCCCTATCTGCCCTACTGGGCCACCACCCTTTCACCTGGAGTGACTCACAAGCTGATTTCTTCTCTGAGCCATGGCTGGCCCGGCGCTGTGGCTGTGGGTGCTGGGGACTCCAGGGTCCCTCCAGAGCTGGGGGCTGGGCACTAGGACAGTGTGGCCAGCTGCCAGCTCTGCTGGGTCGCATTCCCCCACTGGTGGAGATCTCGGTGTCTGGGACTCCTGGAGATGGTGGCCATAGCAGCCCTTGGAGAGGAGCAGGGGTCCCCAGGGACCAGCGGCTGCCAGGAGCCTGCAGCTCTTCTGGGGTGACAGGGAAGAGGTCCAGACACACAGGGCTTGGGGGCTGCAGGGTGGGCAACTCCACAAAGGACAGACTCTCCTGTTGGCACACAGCTACTGGATGGCGGGCAGTGCCAGGTGGCCCAACCAGGTGGGGCTGAAGAGTGGCAGGTGGCCCACAGTCCATTCCTCGTTTACTCTACTGCTCACCTGGGCCTGCAGGGGAGAAGGTATCAGAGCCAGACACAGGACAGCAGGGCTGGCCAGGAAGCCACCATGTCCTGCAGGCCTCGACAAACCTTTGTGTGGACTTAGACGCACACATCTGTATAAGCACTATATAGGAATAACTAATACTTACTTGGCACTTAATAATAGGCCAAGTACTTTATATTATCTCATTTAATCCTCACAACCCTGAGTCGATGCTGTTATTATCCCCTACCTATAGGTAAGGAAAGTGAGGTGCAGAGGTTGTTATTTAATGAATGATGGAGCCAGGATTCAAACCCAGGCAGCCCAGCACCTGAGTCTGCACTTTTAAACACCTTGTATATTTTCTAACTCACCGACAGACCATCAGATGTAGATATACACACTGTCACACAAGTCCCTCCCTGTATGTTCCACGTACATCCAAACACACTTTCTCACAAGTACACACATTGACATACCTACTTTCACAGACACACTCAAACATTTCAAATTCATAGGCTCACACATTCACACACTCTTTTACACAACTACATAGTTTCACACACGCAGTGACCCATCAGATATTTACATATCCACTCTGCTTTCTCACGCCCCTGTTCCATTCACACTCACACACCAGGATGTAGACACAAACACACAGGCCCAGAAAATCCTGGCTTTGGTGTTACCCAACCTCCTCTCCCATGCCCAGCGTTGCAGCCTTCAGCGCTGAGTGGGGCCCACACCCATGCCAAGCTGGCTGGGAGGGTCACAGACTGGCAGGCGCGCCACTACACAGATCACGTTGGGCCCTCCCAGGAGAAGGGCAGGGAGGTGTCCCAACCCCCAGCTTAGGGGTGAGAGAGGGCTTCTTCCCTACCCCAGCTCCCAGCCCCGGCATCAGGCCAGGCTGAACCCAGGCTGAACGGGTCCTCTCCGGACAGGAAGTCACCCCAGGGAGGCTATCAGAGGCTCAGAGCCTAACGATCCACGGGTCCCAGCCCCACCCCCCAGCCCTTGCCCTGTGGCCCTCTGCCGGCTGTCCTCCTGCAGACCCTCACCTCTCCAGCCGAGCCCCGGTGCTGATGTTCTGCTGCTCCGGCAGGGGAAGCCCTCTGTCTGCCCAGCTGGCTGGGGGAGATCCCACCCAGACAAAGAGTTTGATTCATCAAACCCTGTGGTGAGGCAAGCGGTAGGGAGGGAGGGAGCAGGCAGCGGCTGGGCGGGGGCCTACCCTAGCCTGGCCTCGTTGTGGGCAGGCGGGGCAGCAAGGACCCCCCCACCCCCGCCAGAGGCCCCTCAGGCCAAAGTGGCAGTGCCCAGCCTGGCAGGGCCAGAAGACCCGGGAGACAGAGACCAAGTTAGAGACTTAGAGAAACAGGGACCCTTTAGACAGTAACTCAGAAACTGAGAGCGAAAACACTCAAAACAGACTCTGAGACATTCAGGGGCCCAGAGATGGAGACAGCGACAGAGACACTGAAAATTTCAGACAGACCAGAAACTCAGAGATAGATGTGAAGCCCAGAAAAGCCAGGGAGACTGATGGAGGAATGTTTTGCACCCCGTAGGGTTGCCATCCAGTGGGGAAGCCAAAAACAAAAACAGTTACAATCCAGGTTGGCAAGAGCAGAGCCAGAGGAACCATCAGAGAGAGCAGGGTGCTGGGCTCAGCTTGACCTGAGCATTCTGGGAAGGCTTCCTGGAGGAAGTAATAGGTAACTAACTGTTCTGGACCCAGTGCATATACACAGGGAGAAAGCTTTGGCCTTAGAGAAACAGTGACCCTGGGAGAGAGGGAGGGAGGAGAGGACCCACTGGGGATGGCTAGATCTGTGACTGGATCCCACTCTCTCTGCACAGCTGCTTAGCTCTTCCCTTGTTCTCTCATCCTTTGCCTGGGTGTGGGTCGGGGTGGCTGGTCCTAAGAGAGAGTTACTGTCCCCCACGGGGACTGCTTTAGCTTGTACCTTAAGCCTCTGTCCATCTAAGCAAGTCTTAGTTTCCTCATCTGGTAAATAGAGTAGTCATGCCAACTTCAAAACGCTAATGAGAATTAAGGAGTACACATGTAGCACATAGTGGGAGCTTTGTCATTGATAGTCATTATTATTAGTCTTTCTCCAGCCAGGGGGATGGCTTGGGCCATCACACAGATGGGAAAACTGAGGCAGTGATGGGGAGACACATCCTACTTTGTAGGAGCATATGACAGGAGACACAGGGGACCACTTCCCGCCAGATGGGTCTCTTTCTCTCCAGGAACCAGAAGTCCTCAACACAGAAGTTCTACTTGCTTCTGTGGGCACACAGGTGCAAGAATACACATATGTCCCTGCTCCCTTGTATTCTGGAGATTCTCTCCACTTGGGTTCTGGAAGCCCCTAAAGGGCAGAAAGGATCCCCTCTGTCAGTTGTGGAGATAAATGAGCAAAACATGGAGTTCTCCTAAAGCTTCAGAGGAAAAGCCTGAGTAAATGTTGAGTGATAATAGTGGAAGGCTTTCTGGGGAGATGGGGTTAGAATTAAGTCCCGAAAGGGGAAACTAGAAGTAAGTCAGCCTCCACCTCTGTCCAGCCAAGGGGCAGTGGAAATGACCCATCTAGCTGGGCTGCCTGCCTTGTGGCCTTCTGGGGTTATGACCCACTTAACCTCAATCCTGGAGACCAAGAAAGGGCAGAGCTGTGTTCATATTGTGTATAGTTCATCTCTGCTAGACAAATAAGTAAAAGACCTTAGGAAGAGAGCTGGCCTAGGGAGCTGGAACATGATCTGCCTAAGACACGACCACCACAGTATACTCTAGTACTCACTAAGCAAGGGTCATTCTGGAACCCATAGGGGAAAACCCCTGCCAAGATTCAAGGCCCAGTGTGTGACATGAACCAGCTGTGTGGCCTTAGGCAAGTTATAGCCTGTCCCATGGCCTTAGTGTCCCCATCTGGAAAGTTGCCCCTTCTAGGAAACCTATGTCATCATGAGTGTCTCTGCAGGCTGAGAAGGAAGGGCAGGGGCCAAGGGTCCCATCCAGTGGGCACTGCTAATCACGGACAGTGGGTCTACTTTGCGAGGTTGGCAGAGATGGTCCCTGGGTAGGACCATGGTCCAGGGAAAGCATCTGTGGCCTCCTGTGCCTAGCTTTCCCTGCCCCCTACCTGGTACCCCTTGCCCTGCTGCCCAGAAGAATAGGGACCCTGCCAGAAACCTTCTGCCCCTTAAAGGACAAAGCCAAGTGGAAGGTCATGGCTGGAAAGGAGATCCAAGCCAAGAAAGCTGTGGAGCCCTAGGAAGCCATAAGTGAGTGGGGACCAGGATCAGAGGCCAGTTAGGCAGCACAAAGGACTCACTTAGGAAGACTGGTGAGAGGAAGATGGGGCTGCTTACAGCCAGGTGGGGCCCTACCTCAGCCAGGGAGCTCCGTCCAGCCTCCGGCACGGTCCAGGGCTCGAGGCCACCCTGGGGCTTCTGGGGTTGCAGCCAGGTCCTCAGGGGGCGATGTCAGCATGGCCCCTGAGCCCGGCAATGCAGGCTCCTGGGTATTGTGTGGGGTAGGGAGGGGGGAGGTGAAGGCGGAGGGAACCTCGCAGGCGGGCAGGCGGCTGTCTCAACGTGCCTGCTCCCCGCCCCCCTTCCCCAGAACCGGTTTGGCCAGTCTGGGGTACAAGAGGGGGGCTGGAACAATAGGAGTCCTATGCCCAGGAGAGGTTCTGAAGGACCCCAGACCGACGTCTTGAAGACAGGGAGGCACTGCTTTTTCTCCCAGGAGACAAGTCACCCCTCTTCTAGAGCTTCCCAAATGTGAGATGTGCTCAGGGGGTTCCTTGGGGCCAGGGAGCATCCTGGGAGCTGCACAGAGAACCTCTCAAATCCTGGACCCCTCAGGGACCCTGAGAACTCTGTGTGCTGACTCTCTCTGAGCCGGCTACAGCATCCATAAAATGGGAACACTCATCTCTGTGACTGGAAGACGATGCTTTGATGCCTCTGGCATCATCCTGGGGACCTTTCCAGCATCACTGCTCCTCATGAATGAATCCCCCCTCTCCCGCTGCCTAGAATGACCCACCTCACCATCTCCAATGAACTCTTCCACCAGGAAACTTTCTCAGGCTCTACTACACACCAAATGGACCCTCAATAAATGTGCAATTAGAACAGCCCAAGTAGAACCAGTCTCCAGTACGGAGGACTTACTCTGTGCCAGCCTTGCAATCTTCCGAAGCCTGTGAAAGGGGAAGCTGCTTTCTCCCTAATACTACCTGCCATTTATTTGAGTGCTCAGTAATTGCCAGGTACTTCGTATTAACATGAATGTGTACTTAAACACTAATACGTACATTGCTAATAATTCTTATTGTATACTCACTGTGTGCCAGGCATTGTTCTGGATACTCTTACCGTTCCCACTTTTCAGATGAGGATACAAGACTTATACAGATTATAATGGGTATTATCCCATTAAAATCCCTCATCAGCTCTATGAAGCCCCTATACTACAGACGATGAAATTGAGGTTCCAGAGATTAAATAACTTGCTCAAGTTCACACAGCTAAAAAGAGTCAGAACTAATATTCAAATCCATGTCTGTCTGACTCCACCACCAACCTGTGTCCTTAACCACTGCCCAGTACTGCTTCATCAGGCTTTGGGGAGGATCTGGTAAAAATGTGAAAATCCATTGGGAGGTATCTCAGCTGACCTAACTATATCCTGTTATTATTATTCATACTCTACAGGCCTTGATGAACATACAGAACAGGGGGTCCAGGGCCCAGACCCCAATGAACTCTCCCCTATCAACCAATGACCATTCAGTTCAAAGCGATTGGGTCCCTCCACTCTCTCTTATCCCCTCTGTCCCCCACAGAGCTTCATCACATGAGAAGATGCTGCACGCAGTGGGTGGGGACCGGGTCTCCACAGAGAGATGGCAAGCTGGGGCGCAGAGAGAGGTTTATTGTCAGCATTGTACATAGGACAGGATACGGGGAACAGAGAGAGGGAGGCAACGCAGGACTAGGGGTCTTCAGAGAATTCTAACCCTCTCCAGCTCAGGGCCCGACCTTCAGGACGCTGGCCAAGGTACTGCCCAGACCCCTAGCCGAAAGCAGAGGACCACAATCGAAAGAGCATTCTGGAGGACCAAGGATTCTGGAAGAGCAGTCTGGCCTCACTCGCCCCTGCGTCCTGGGCTCCGGGGACAGCGCCTCTGCTGCAACGGACAGAAAGGACGACTCAGGCCGAGTAGCCTGGCCCTCCAGAGCAGAGACTCCAGCGGGGGTAACGTTTAGAAGGGGGCGTGGCGTGGGAGGAGCTTGGTGAAAGGCGGGGCCAGGAGATAATTAGAGGTGATCCAGCCAATCCTCCCTCCCGGTGAGGACAAACTAGTGGGAGGGGCCAAGACAGAGGGCTGGGAAAGAAAGCTAAACTAAGTCCTGGGGGCGGGAAGAGGGGGTGGGGCCAGGGTCCACTGGCCTTGC
>JAQQSQ010002819.1:0-10238 GCA_028627145.1 Eidolon dupreanum | reverse complement strand
CACTTCAATTTCCCTTCCCCACATTGGGGAAGTTGAAATATGTCTTTTAAAAAGAAGACAGGCTTATAAAGTAAATATAATGAATGTTTTCATGTGCATACCTATGGTGTCATGTAACTCATTTTGATACCTAAAAGTTCTCACTCAAGTATATTTTAAAGTATATATTGATTTTAGTACATACAAACCTGAAATTTTACTTACTTTCATTTAGCAAAATTGCTCTAATCTGGGTCTATTCACATTTAATATATGTTTGTTTCTATAGTAATAGGAATTAACTTACCAATTCAATAGCTACATGTATTATCACAGTTAACAACTTTGTGTGTGTGGTCCCCACTGATCCTTGAATGAACATATCTGTGAAATATCTCCTGGATGGGTCACTTATTTGAAAAAAATGAGCCCATTTAATTTATTTAATAAGGATACATCTATATAAGATTTCTTTTATCAATATAAATTCTACCATCAATGTATGAGAATTTCAATCTCTGGACATCTAACTTATAGATATATATTGCTTGCACATATAAAAGGTTACAATAAAAACTAAATCATATTAAACTTTATAGAGGTAAAATTATCTTGCTTGTCTTACTAAATTATTTTTAACAATAATCCTAGATTTGAAATATAATGATGCAATAAGCACAATCCATGTCAAGAAAAAAGTTTAAAAATTATAACGGGTTAATAAAACATAATTTTAACATTTCAATGTCCATAATAATGGTAAGGTTGGCTGTTGGGATACTGCTGATGAAGTAGTTACTGAAGTGACACAAAAAACTGACATACACTCAGAGCAGAGACGGGTTGGCTGACTATCAGACGTCTTTATTTTTCCTCCTGGGCACGTGGTTAGACTTATTAATAATATCATGAGTTCATGTCTTAATCAGTTTTTATGATTACGTAAACATTTATAACCTTTATCATTCAGTCATGTATTATTCTGGATCTTTGTCATGTACATTTTATGAAGTGTGTTTTAAAAATCGTTAGTAACCTTTTCTGACCATTAGAGCTCAAACTGCTTCATTTGTTAGAATCACTTTATAAGAAGTATATATTCTGATATTTAGTTATATATTATATATTTTAATATTCATTTTGGTAAGTTAACTCCAATACATGTTCATTTTGTGAGATGAAGAATTTATTATCACAGGTGTTTTTGTCACCAAAATTGCTCCAACCCAGGTAATGGCTGTTATTTATAAAAATACTTTTTTTAAATTAAGTTTATTGGGATAACTTTGGTTAATATAATTATATAATTTTCAGGTGTACATTATAATTTGATATATATATATTCTATTGTGTGGTTACCACCCAAAGTCCAGTTTCCTTCAGCTACCATATATTTGATCCCTTTACCCACTTCACCCTCCCCATTGCCACCTATATTTCAAACCCTTTACCCTGTCTACCTCTCCCCTCCTTACCCAACCCGTATCCTCTGGTAACCACTAGTCCATTATCCATGTCCCTGAGTCTCCGTTGTCTTATTCATTTGTTGCTTTTCGGTTTATATCTCACATATAAGTGGTATCATACCATTTTCTACTTTTTCAGTCTGGCTTATTTCGCTTAGCATGATTAACCCGAGGTCCATCCATATTGTCACAAATGACAGTATTTCATCTTTTTTTATGGCTGAGTAATATTCCAATGTATATATGTGCCACAGCTTCTTTAGCCAATCATCTATCATAGGACACGTCAGTTGTTTCCATGTCCTGGCCACTGTGAATAATGCTGCTATGAACATTAGTGTGCAAATATCTTTTTGGATATGGATTTTCAAGTCCTTGGGGTAAAGACCCAGTAGAGAGATTGCTAGATCCTACGGTAGATTAATTCTTAGTTTTTTGAGGAACCTCCATACTGTTTTCCATAGTGGCTGTACCAATTTGCAATCCCACCTGCAGTGTATGAGGGTTGCTATTCTCCACATCTTCAACATTTGTTATTACGTGTCCTGTTGATTATAGCTATTCTAACAGGTGTAAGATGATATAACATTGTGGTTTTTATTTGCACTTCCCTACTAGCTAGCGATGTTGAGCATCTTTTCTGATTGTAGGCCATTTGTATGTCCACTAGGAAGAAGCGTCTGTTCCTGTCCTCTGCCCATTTTTAGGTTGAATCGATTGGTTTTTTTTTATTTGTTATTGAGTCATATGAGTTCTTTGTGTATTTTGGATATCAGGTCCTTATCAGAAGCATTGCTTGTGAATATATTTTCCCATTGAAATGGTTGTCTCTTTACCTTGTTGATGATTTCTTTTGCTGAGCAGAAGATTTTTAGTTTGATATAGTGTCATTCATTTATTTTTGCTTTTACTTTCCTTGCCCTTGAGGTCCAATTCAAAAAATTTTCTTTAAATCCAAGGTCCTTGAGTTTAGTTGCTATGTTTTCTTCTATTCATTTTATTTTTTCAGAACTTATATTCAAGTCTTCACTTCATTTTGAGTTAATTTTTGTATATGGTGATAGACAACATTCTAATTTCATATTTTTGCAGGTGGCCTTCCAATATTCCCAGCACCATTTATTGAAGAGGCATTCCTTTCTCTGCTGTATGTTTTTGGCTTTTTTTTGTCAAAAATTATTTGCCCATATAAACATGAGTTTACTTCTGGACTCTCGATTCTGTTCCATTGGTTAGTGTGTCTTTTTGGTGCCAATACCATGCCATTTTGATTACAATTGCTTTGTCATATAATTTGAAGGCATGTAAAAAAAATGCCTCCAGCCTTATCCTTTTTCTCATAATTGATTTGTTAATTTTGGGTCTTTTGTGCTTCCATACAAATCTGATGATTTTTTTTTCTACTTCTTTAAAAAAAGATTTTGATGAGGATTGCATTAAATCTGTATAATGCTTTAGGTAATATGGTCATTTTAACTATGTTAATTCTTACAATCCAAGTACATGAAATATCATTCCATTTCTTTGTATCATCTTCAATTTCTTTTAATAGGGTCTTGTAGTTTTCATTATATAGGTCCTTCACATGTTTCATTAAATTTATTCCTAGGTATTTTATTCTTTTTGTTGAAATAGCAAAGAGAATTATTTTTTCTATTTCTTCTTCTGACTCTTCATTTTTAGAGTATGGGAATGCTATGGATTTCTGAACGTTGATTTTGTATCCAGAGACAAAATGTTGTTTAATCTCCATGTATTTGTTTATTGTTTCTAGTAGTCTTTAGGGTTTTCTATATAGAGAATCATATCATCTGCAAATAGTGACAGTTTGACTACTTCATTTCCTATTTAGATGCCATTTATATCTTTCTCTTGCCTGATGGCACTTGCTAGGACCTCCAATGTTACATTGAATAGCAATGAAGATAGTGTACAGCCTTGCCTTGTTCCTGATCTTAGAGGGAAGGTTTTTAGTTTTTGACCGTTAAGTATAATGTTGGCTGAAGGTTTGTCATAGATGGCCATTATTATGTTAAGGTACTTTCCTTCTATTCAGATTTTGTTAAGTGTTTTGATCATAAATGGATGCTGTATCTTGTTGAAGGCTCTTTCTGCACCTTCTGATACATCATATGATTCTGACTTTTTAATTCGTTTCTGTGGTGTATCACATTAATCAATTTGTGTATGTTGAACCATGCCTGTGCCCTTGAAATGAAGCCCATTTGATTGTGGTGTATAATCTTTTTAATATGTTGTTGTATTTGGTTTGCTCGTATCTTATTTAAGATTTTTGTGTCTGTGCTCATGAGAGATATTGGCCTATAGTTTTCTATTTTTGTGTTACCTTTACAAGGTTTTGGTAACAGAGTCATATTGGCCTCCTAAAATGAGTTGGGAAGTATTGCCTCCTCTTTGATTTTTTGGAAGAGTTTGAGGAAAAGAGTCATTAAATCTTCTCTGAATGTTTGGTAGAATTCACTGGTGAAGCCATGCGGTCCTAGACTTTTACTTTTTGGTAGGTTTTTGATGATTGTTTCCATTTCCATGCTGCTGATCAGTCTATTTAGATTTTCTAGATCTTCTTGATTCAGTCTAGGAAGATTGTATTTTTCTAAGTACTGGTCCATTTCTTCTAGGTTATTAAATTTGGTGTTACATACTTTTTCATAGTATTCTTGTATGATCCTTTGTATCTCTGTGATGTCCATCGTAATTTCCCCTCTTTGATCCCTGATTTTGTGTATTTGTGTCCTGTCTGTTTTTTCTTTAGTGAGTCTAGCCAGGGATTTGTCAATTTTATTAACCTTCTCAAAGAACAAGCTCTTTGTTGCATTTATTTTTTTGTTGTTGTTTTTTTGTTTTCAATTTCGTTAATTTCTACTCTAATTTTGATTATATTTTTCCTTCTGCTGACTTTAGGTCTCATTTGCTCCTCTTTTTCTAGTTTTTTTAAGATGAAGCATTAGGTTGTTTATTTGGGCTTGTTCTTCTTTTGGACATAAGCTTGTAATGATATGAACTTTCCTCTTATGACCGCTTTTGTCATGTCCTAAAAGTTTTGATATATTGTACTATCATTATCATTCATTTCTATGTATCTCTTGATCTCTCTTTTTATTTCTTTCTTGACCCAGTTACTCTTCAATAGCATCTTATTCAATCTCCATATATTTGTGGTTCTTCCTGATTTCTTTTTGCAGTTTATCTTTAGTTTAAAAACATTATGATCAGAGAATATTGGTGCTGTAATTTCAACCCTCTTATATTTCTTGAGGCTATCTCTGTGTCCCAGTATGTGGTTGATTCTTGAGAACGTTCCATGTGCACTAGAGAAGAATGTATAAGGAGCTGTCTTGGGATGGAAGGCTCTGCAAATGTCAATTATGTCCAGTTAGTCTAATATGTCATTTAAGGATGTTATTTCCTTATTGGTTTTCTGTTTGGATGATCTGTCCAAATTCAACAGTGGGGTATTTAGGTCCTCTACTACGATAGTGTTTTGGTCTCTTTCTCCCTTTAGTTCTGTTAGTAACTGCTTTATATATTTTGGGGCTCCTTGATTGGGAGCATAGATATTAATAAGTGTTATGTCTTCTTGGTGCAAGATTCCTTTTATCATTATGAAGTGTCCTTTAGCATTTTTCTTTCCTTTTTAATTTTGAAGTCATTTCTTCTGATATTAATACCGCTATTCCCGGTCTTCTCTGAATGCCATTTGCTTGAAATGTCATTTTCCACACTTTCACTTTGAGTCTATAATTGTCTTTGGAGCTGAGATGTGTCTCTTGGAGGCAGCATATGGATAGGTTTGTTTTTTAATCCATTTTGCAACTCTGTGCCTTTTTTTTGGTGAGTTCAGTCCATTTATATTTAGGGTGATTATCGAAATATGAGGTCTTCTTATAGCCATTTTATCTTTTGCTCATGGTGGCTCGGTGTTTCCATTGCTTCCTTGTCCTTGTGTTTCTGTTTTCTTTTTTATTGGTTGGCTTTTGTGAGTTTTGCCTCTGGTTCTTCTTGTTTTATGTTATACACTTCAGTTCTGAATCTTTGGTGTGTAGTTACCATTATGAATATGTAAAGGATAGTTATATATATACAGTCATCCATTTTCATCTGCATGTGCCTTATATCTTTTCTCCTTTGCAAATTTGGATCTTTGAATCCTCCCCTTTTCAGTCACTGTTATCTCAATTTGTTCCTATGTATTCTGAATGTTTATTAGTATCTCGTTATAGCAATTATCTTATTATTTAAGCTTAAAATGCCCTGTTCTTATTTAGCACCGCTCTGCTTCTATTTGTCTGATAGTCACTTTACTCTTAATTGAGTATTTTTGTTTTGTTTTGTTATTCTGTTTTAGATGAGCTGACCTCTTTCAATATTTCCTGTAGTGCCACCCTCATAGTGAAGAATTCACTCATTTTGTAAGTCTGGAAAGATCCTAATTTCTCCTTCAAATCTAAAGGAGAGCTTAACTGGATACATTATTCTAGGCTAGTAGTTCCTTTCATTTAATAGTTTTAATATTTGATTTTATTTTCTGGTTTGTAAGAATTGCACTGAGAAGTCTGATAATAATCTAATGGGTTTTCCTTTATAAGTTACTATCTTCTTTTCCCTGGCTGCCCTGAGAATTCTGTTTTTGTCATCGATTTTTGATAACTTTAATACATTGTGTCTTGGTAAAGGCCTTTTTGGGCTGAGATTATTGGGTGTTCTGTTGACTTTTTGAATTCCAAGTCCCAGCTCATTCCTTAAATTTTGAATAGTCTCATCCACTATTTGTCTGAAAATGCTTTCTAGTCCCTGCTTCTTTTCCTCGCCTTTGGTAATGCCCATTATTCTTGTTTTCTCTCCTGATGGTATCAGCTAGTTCTTGTATTTCTCTTTCATTATTTTTAATGCTTCCGTTTTCTCTCTTCTTCCTTCTGATTTATTTCTAGATTTCTGTCTTTGATATCACTGATCCTTTCCACCATTTGTTAACTCTATTTCCCAAGCTTGCTATTTCATTTTTCAACACTTGCAGTGTATTCTTCATCTCTAGAAGTTCTTTTCTGTTCTTTTTGAGGGCTTCGGTCTCCTTGCTCTACTTGTCTAGTTGTTTTTTCACTTCCTGAAATTGTCGAATTGATTTGTTTTAAACCTCATTGAAGTTTTTCAGAAGTACCATCCTGAATTGTCTGTCATTAAGTTGCACATTTCTATGTCTGTAAGGTTATTTTCTAGAGATTTTTCTCTTTCTTTCTGAGATGCCTTGTCACCTTGGTTGTTCATGATGTTTAATGGACTATTTCTCCGCCTGGGCATTAATGGAAATGTATTCTGTTGTTTTTTCCAGAAAGAGATATTATATAAAGGTCTCTCTTTAGCCTGCTGCAAAGAAGTTTCCAGTAGGTAGCGTCTAAGCCTCTTGGATCCCTGCTTTCTACTAAGCCTAAACATTTTTTATATTCTAGTAGATATTTAATCATACATGCTACTCTCAGTTTCAGTCCCTGTCAGTGTTAGTAACAGTTTTGCTAACATTTGTTCAGATTCTCCTGGTGCACCATGGTGATCCATCTTGAAGGATACAGGGAGAGGATCCCTCAGGGTTGGGAGTTGGGGGCTGCGGCTTAGCCTCGGTTTTGAAACCAATGCCAGCAAAAATCAACCGTTGTTTCTCTGTGGTCTTGTCTAGCTTATCTGCTTTCTGCCATGATGACTGGGTACTGCTGTCGGCCACCAGAAGTTCCAGCACTTCCAGACAGGCTGATCAGGGAAGTTACCACACCTTCTCCCCTCCCCCTCCTCCTACAGGCAGCTCGGGCGTCTGTGAAGAGGCAGCTTCTCTATTTCTCTGAGTCCAGCACCAGATACCCAGGGTTTTGACCTGTGGTAGCTCTTATGAGTAGATCCCACACTCAGACATGCACTTTAGGGTTTTTTGGTTGAGTTTTAGGTGTTCAGCTTATTGTTGTTTCAAGGGGAGAGATCTGAAGACATATCTCACTCCACCATGTTTCCAATGGATCCACTAGTTTTTAACACCATAATATTTCATTATTTTACTTAGCCAAAACAAAATAAGCCCACCGCAATGTAGCAAATAAGGGTGTGGTGATCTGAGTGTATGCTTTTGCATTTTTGCTTTTTGTTGTTATCAATAAATTATTCAACTTGCAAAACTTTGTTTTCTAATCCAGACACATAAAGAGTCCACAGAGGAAAAACCAGAATCGTAATGTAATTTGTCAGATTTAATCGATAGAAAAATGTTTAAGTGTATTATATTAATTATCACAAAGTAAATATAGTACATGTAGATGAAAGATAAAATATCTAGATTAAAGCTCTAGTTAACAATGTTTTTCAGTGATGTAGTTATAACATTATTGATGTGGCCCTATATCTGCTAATTTTGAAAAATCCGTATACACTATGACTGATGTTCAATTATATGGGTATCTTAAATTTATATCAAAATTGACATTTAAAAGAAGTTATTTTAAATATTTATTATTTTATATATTTATTTAATCTGCCTACCTGCACATTCTTGTGTCAGCTTTGTCATTTAAATTTCTGCTTTTTGAAAGAGGAGGAAATTTTGGAGGGAAAGCCTAACATCACACCATAACCTTTAGTTATGGAGCTGGGTGAGGAGCACCCAGATTCTAAATATTGTATAACTTTCCTTGTACCAGGTATATCATTGAACTGACTGTAAGAATTGTATTGGGGTTTAGCTTTTACTTGTAACTTCTAATTGCATTAAACATAGATAGATTTCATCACATGTATTAAAGTTTGCTTTTATATCTATCATTTCTCATTGACCTCACCTATATAATTTCTTCCTTTAATCTGTGCCTCCTTTTGTTATCAATAGGTTTGTTATTCTTCCCCACGAAACTTTTTAAATTAAAAAAAAAGTGTTAGAATGTTTTCCAATCAATTTAAGATTTTTTAAAGAAAGAAATTATATATTTAAAACATTTTATTGTGTCAGTGCAGCTCAAAATGCTCAGTTAATTAGAACAAATGGTTCAATTGCCCTAAGTCATTTTGTTATAAACTTCATTTCCAATACATAGGATTTAAATTATTCTCTGATGTCTCATATGAATAGTTCTTGTTTTCTCTGCCTTGAATTTTTCCAATAACTCTATGAAAATGTTTTCTCGTATTAAAATTCTTCTAGGTATCCTCAGTTTGTCTTTCCCAGAAGATTGTTAGTAATTGCTTTCTTCTCCTTCCATCACTATTCTGTCCCAAATGGCTTTTTCTAACTGATGTGATCATGTTGATATATTGAAACTGGAACTTGACTAGCATTATGAATTTAAATAATGTACAGGATATTGTTTGTAGCAGATTGTGTGTCGTGCCATTAAGACTGACTCAGATTTTTTATGGATGGATATGTAAAACATTAAATAAATAACTTGAATTAAATATATCCTCAAACTAATAATGGAAACTTAAATTCAAGTTTAGATAACACTTTTAATTCTAATTTGATTAATTGTGAGGCTATTCAGGGAAGAATTTTTCCCTATAACTACTGATTTTGGGTTTTTTTTTTTACTCTTAAATATGAAATTTTATGTCTAGATGCAATGATCATTTTTTTTTTTTTTGCTGTTGTTATAATTTTAATTACTGATAATGAATTTGCTCTGGGTATCTTTTAAATAATAGTTACCTAGGTATTACTTCACCGAATCCAAAATCAACAATATATAACTAAGTGTAATATTGTAAAAGAAAAATATTTCTTATTTTTCTTATCATTTTCCATTTTCACCACAGAATTTTGAGTAGAAAAACATATAGATTATCAAGAATTTGGATTTCCAAAAGCAGAGAAAATGACTAAATATTTACCAAAAAAGGACAATATAATGCTAAGTAGTTGAAAAAATTGGAACAAAACATAAATTATAAAATTTTATATTTGATTATGATCCATGTTCTTCAAAAAAACCTTGAGACTTTTCAGAAAACCTAAATGGAGTTGGAAAATTTCAGAGAGATTAATTCATAAAATATTACAATTCATTAGGTTTTTAGTCTGTCAAACAAACTTAATTCTACACATTAACATTTAAAGTTAGAGATACCAAGCAATTTTGTGATTGTCCTTGAGAAATTTGCAAGCTTAGCAGCATAAAATGTGGATGTGTATTTATTAAATTGCCTAGAACAATATGTATGCACTACAGAGTTAGATTTTTTTTTCTTTTTGTATTACGTTCTTACATTTTACTCTCAATTAGTTTTCTTTCCCTTTTTTTCTGCTTTAATGGTTAATTTTTATGTTTCATGTCTGCATTATGATGCCTAGTTCTTTGGTCAAAGCTTGGTCTAGATGTTGCTGTGAAGATTTTTTTTAATCAATACATTTGATTAGAGCCAATTACCTACCAGAATATGGGTGGACCTCGTCCAGTCATGTGAGGTCTTTAGTAGCAAAGACTGAGTTCTGTGTGTGTGTGTGTGTGTGTGTGTGTGTGTGTGTGTGTGTGTACTTTTAGATGTTGCTTTTAGATTTCTTAGATGCACACAGAGCAATGCTCGCTTCAGGGTTGATTGTTCTACTATACTGCAGTAGATTTTCTTGAGTACTCAATATAAAGCCCCATAAATTATGAATTTTTCTTGTCTCTATGCAACAAATTGGCACAATTCCTGCCTCTGTTTTAGTTCTGGGCACTGCTGTCTTTAATCCTTTCAGATGATTTTTTTTCTTTAGCCTTAGATGTTTACCAGTTGCCTGTGCTGATCAGTTGTCCTGTGGAG
>JAQQSQ010002818.1:0-10238 GCA_028627145.1 Eidolon dupreanum | reverse complement strand
CTTTGCCGGGCTGTCCCCCATCTTAGGGACCCACAGGTGGGGATCAGCACAGAGCTGGTGGCTGTGCCCAAGGCGAGAGCTGCTGGACAGTCGTCCCGTCTTCAGACCCACTCCTGACCTCCAGCCTTGCAGCAGCCTGCCGGCCAGGGCTGGATGACGCGCCGCACGCGTGAAGCTGCCCCGCACGCCGGACCCTGCGCCGCGGAGGACCAACCTGCGCAGCCGCTTCACCTCCGCTGTCGCCGCGGCGACCGCCAGGAGCGCGCGCGCCCCCATAACGCCTGCGTTCATTCGCCGCCTCGAAGTAAAAGCCAGGGCGTGCAGCACGACCGCGGGCCAGCGAGCCGACTTTCTGGGGGGCCTGGCGCCCTCTGAAGGGTCCCTCTGGGGCTGTCCTTAGCTTTTCGAGCACAGAGGAAGGGACCCGAGGTGGCTCCTGTAATTATGAAATACAGATTTTCTCGGGCATGTGCAGGAATACTCGAGTGATGAAATGAGTCGTGCATTCTTTTCCGAAGAAGAAACTGCTTGGTCCTAAAGAGATTTCTAGAGATAATAATCTCTAGTTCCTGTCCTTTTCATCCTTGCTGGAGGCAAAGACAGTTACTTTCTGGTTTCGTGGAAGTGTGAAATGACAGCTGATATTGTGTGTCAAGGTGGTGTCTCTATTCAATGCCGCCTAAAACATTAGGTCTAAATATAGGTCCCAATATAGTATTCCGAGAAAGGAAAGTTGATTCTGCTTCCTGGCACAGCTGAGGGGTGCTGAGTGAAATATTATAATTAGTTGAAACTGAGAGCATGTATTATATTTATCTTATGCATTTTCAAAGCATTAGAATATAATGGAATCCTTTGAACCTTTTTGCTTTTTACCTTACCAAGAGTATAAGACAGTGAATGTCTTGTTGCTCTCCTGTCAGCTTTAAAATATATAATTAAAATGAACTTTGCAAATGGTACTCAAAAATAGTATCTTATTTCCAAAGTGATTTTAAATAGAGGATTAATTTACATAGAGCAGAGTGCACAGGACTTACTTGCACACCTCAGTGGGTTCCGACAAGTGTGTGTGGCTCTGTAACTCACACCCCCTGGTGTGGAATCTTTCCATCACTCCAGAAAGTTCCCCATGCTCTTTCCAGGCAAGCTCGCCCCACACACCCCAGCAGATGTACCCTCTGCTCTGATTTCTATTACCGTAAATGAGCTTCGCTTGTTTTTTGAACTACGTGTAAGTGGAAATAAGCTTTGATCCGTGGTCTTGAAATTCTGCCCTACGTCATCTACCACCAGGGACAGGTAATCCCCTGTCCCTCGTGCAAACCACGAAATAGGCGTCGCGTGAGACGTCGCACAGGTGGGAGCAGTCCTCGTCGGCTGTGGCCGGCTCGCTGGCTGTGAAGCCATCACTTGGAAGGGAACGGCCCTCCAAGACCTCGGGAGAAATCAACAGAAGGTTATTCCTAAAATGTGGGGAACACCGCTTTCTCCCTGCCGCCTTCCCCGAGGGTGTGGCCAGGCCCTCCCCCCAACCCGCCCAGTGCGTCCGGGTATAGAGCTGCCGCTCTTGGCTGTCACGGGACCGCCCTCCGAAGCCGTCGCCCTGCGATCTCATCTTTCCTGAGATGATCTTTGGTTTTTTGGTGCTGCTTGTTTCATCTTGGCAGCAACATTATTCCTGAAAGGAAATTTTATTCAGAGTTAGCCTCTGCAGAATAAAAAAAAAAAAAATGAGGCAATATAAAACGATAGCTATTACTTCCTCAAAACAGATAGCTTAGACAGATAAGCCACGGGTTGCACACATATATTTTTTTTTAAAAAAGCAATTACCATCTGCCTGATATAGAAGAGTAACTCCGTTGGAACTGAGGTTTATTGTTTCAGCTTTGTAATTAGGATGCCTCGGAACAGAATAATATCCTCATCAGAATTCACGAAGAACATCTTCTAATATTTTCCTTTTATTTTCAAGCTCATTTTATAAAGCGAATTCGGTTTTTAGGTGGAGGAGTTTAGACTGCAGAGTGCTGTCATGCAAAGCAGGACACCCCGGGGAATACGTGTGTTTTGAGAGGTGGAGGAACCGCTCAAGCCCAGTGTGGATCCTTTGGACTCATGTCGGTCGTTTTACTCACGTCAGAGCCCTTCGTGGAACTGCTTGCCTGGTCCAGGCACCGGGACCAGTTCTGGGCTAACGGGGCAGCAGGGGGGAGCCAGCCCCGTCTCCACTCCAGGGTCCCCCTTGTCCCCTCCCCCCCGCACACGGCTTCTCCAGGCCCTCCGCTCAGCCCGTCCCCGCCCTGCCCACGTGTTTTCTGTATTTGAACATGATTCCGCCTTTGCTCAAAGGCTCGCTGCTCCCTGAGACGCCCTTGCTCACCTCCCTGTTACCTGCGGCCCCCAGGGGTGCCAGATAGTTGGGCTATTCAACATGTGTAGGTGAGCGTGGGTGGGGGCGAGGGGAACACTGTATCTCCCTCTCCCCAAGACACACGTCCACAATTCTCTGTGGTTCAGAGCTGAATTGCGTTACCTCACCCCCCAAGAAAATTGTGTGTTGAAATCCTGACCCCTGGAAGCTCAGAATGTGACTGTGTTTACAGACAGGGCCTTTGCAGAGGTGGGTAAGGTGAAATGAGGTTTATGGGTGGCCTTCACCCACTACGACTGGTGTCCTTATCAGAAGAGGGAGTTAGGACAGACGCACAGGGAGAAGACACAGGGCCAAGACAGCCATCGACAAGCCAAGGACAGAGACCTCGGGAGAAGCCGACCCTGGTGGCGCCTGGACCTCAGACTTCCAGCCTCCGGAACTGGGAGAGAAAGGTGCTTTGTCGCGACAGCCCCAGGAAACGATACTCCCCCGGGAGAAGTTTGTCGCCCCAACGCGTCTCTGTGTGTGGGGTACGCGGGGAGATGTCGTGGAGACGGCTTCTCGCTCACTCCGGAAGCTGCGGCTTCTGCTTCCAGCCCTCTTCTCCGGCTAGTTTGCGAAGCGCTGCGTCACCAACGCTCACCTTTAAGTTTGCTGGAGAACAGATCGCATTTGTCTTGAAAACACCACTAAGTGCAGTGATGCAGTGCCCAGACCGCCTTACGATGGCCTCGCGACCTTCAGCGTGCGGGCTTATTTCCCGGGCGCGCCGCGCCTTCTCTCAGGGACCCCGGACAGACTCTCACGCACTGAACCCCAGTCCCAGAGGGCTCTCTGCTTTCCGTTTAGCCAGTACACTGACAGCGTCTCCTTGGGCACATCCCAGGGTGGGGGGCTGGAGCCTGGGTGAGACCCCAGATGGAGCCTGGGGTGGGGCGCATGGGAGGAGGGGAGGGGAGCCAAGCCCTGTCTTCACCCCTCTGTTTGACGCCACTTTAACAGATGGTTTTGCTTTTTCTTTCCCCCCAAGTGGGTTATGAGCTGCCTTGAGCACGGACCCCACCGTCTCTTCTGCAGTGCTCGGTGACCAGCAGAGCGCCTGGCACCCGTGGGTGTCGCTGAGGACCCGGGGACTGTGCCGATGGGCGCTGTGTCCTCAGCGGAGGGCGTGGGGAGAAGAGAGACCGTCCCTTCCCGTTCTTCATTTCCCTCCCCTCCTCTTCCTTGCCTTCCCTTCCCCTCCCTGGGCAACTGTACCTAGAAGATAAAAACGTCCTTTGTCCCCTGTCCCCAGCACTGTCGTTGGAGGCGGAAGGGTCAGGCCCTGAGGCTCTGTAAGGGAAGGAGGGAGGAAGGACAGTGCAGGAAAGAGGATTCGTCCGGTAGAGTTGCGCTGGCATCTGGGTGGCTTAGCGAGCCAGCTTCCTGGGCCTGGCGCTGCTGGCTCCCCCATCTCCCAGCTGGGCGAGTCCCCAAAACACATCTCATCCAACCCCCGGAATTCAGAGACAGGCTTCTAAGCGGCACCGGCACCACTGTCATGGACAGACTTCAGAGGCGGGAACCAAAGCAGTTCCCTGGGCTTCTGGTCGCCCGCACGTCCCCGGGCCTCGCTGTGTTGGGGCTGGCTGGGATCCACCGGCTCCCACACAGCTCTGCAGACCCCCGAGCCCGGGAACCTCTCCAAGTGAATGCAGGAGCGAATGACAGAGCCAGCTCAGTGTGGGACCGAGGCTATTTTTAAAAGTAATGCACAAAAGCTGTGCCCGTGACAGAGAACCATCCGCACGCCAATGGAAATTGTGATCCGTCTCGTGATGCTTTGCGAACACCATCAAGTCCGAGGTCACGAACACGTGGAAACTCATTTTTTCAAAGGCCTAGGATTTACTGTGCTTTATAAAGTAGTAATTTTTTTTTTTAATTTTCAGATTTGGGAATAATGTTAAAATATCCAGATTTGAAAATGGTGTTGAACTAGAACTATGTAAATAGAGAAAGTCTTGAAACCATGCCTGAAAATATCGCCCTGTCTTCAAGGAGATTCACCTGGGCTTGTGGCTGAGATGTGTGTTTCTAAATGTCTCGTCACTGGTCACTGTCCTGTCACTTCCTGAGCTGAACTCACTGGCCACCAGTTTTACTTTCTTTCTCTCTCTCCCTCTCTCTCTTTCCCTCTCCCCACCCCGCCACTCACTTTCTCTCTTTTTTTCTTTCAGCTTAGCACATCTAAACATAGAAATTGTCAAGCCTAGAAAAATCCACGGTCTACAATTGAATTTCGTCTTTGACCAGAGCACCAAGAATTTTCAGATTAATTTGTCAAGCGATTGTCAATTGACTATTGAGGAAGACACAGGATCAAGGCTAGTCTCGAGGTAGTTTCAGGAAGGATAGGATTGCCCTTTCTGATGTCAGTTTCAGAAAGATGCCCCACACAGCCTACTTTCCTGTAAGGGTACCATTAATAACGTTATCAACACATTAATCTGGCTGGCGCTGACTTTCGTGAGTGTTGAATTCTGCCAGTTTACACACAATCACGTGAGCCTGTCCCTTCAGCTTTAAACTTACATTTTTCGCGCCTTGGTGAAGCTTTTTCACTTGATAACTAGAGGTATTTGGTCTGTTGGGTTGATTTCATGGACACCATCATGAATTACTTAATTTGGGGTGAGTTGTTTAACTTCTGCGAAACTCATGTTTCCTCATCAATAAAATGAAGATAATACCTACCTTCTAATAATTGCGATAAGCGCTAGATATGATACATTTTCCAAACTTTCAGCATGTATCTGTGGACCCTTCCTTAGCCATCCAAAAGACATCCAGAATGTTCTTCCTTAGCTTCATTTTCATCTGAGACGTCTAAAATGTCATTGATTCAATATGGGGATTTTTATATTTCATATTTGATGGGGATTTTTATATTTGTTAACGTTTGGGCCAGAGGAACCTTTGTTGTAGGGGCTGTCCCGTGCATGCTAGGATGTTCAGGCAGGTGCTTTCTACCCACTAGATGCCAGCAGCACCTCCTTTCTTCGTTGTGACCACTAAAAATGTCTCCAGATTCTGCCAAGAGTCCCCTAGGGATGAAACCACCCCTGGCTGAGACCACTGCTTTGAGTTAAAAGGCTTGAGTTTCTAGTTATGGGGTGTCAGGCATATAGCAAGTCCGGGGAATTCTCCAGACGTGACACCTGCAGCTCCCTCCCTTGTCTCTATGTTAGCTTGTCTTTGCCAAGAGAGGAAAGGGCACTTAGCACAGGAAAGAGACCTCGCCCAGAACTACTTTGTGACTAAAGAGTGTTGTTGGAAATTTTGGTCAAAGCGTATGGTTTTGAGGCTATGGTTACCTCTAAAGAAAACAGTTAAGGAATTTGCTATATCCTTAATTTCTCTGACCATTCAATTATAGTCTGCTTTCAGAAGAATGTTGGAAAAATGTCATATATTGTACTTTTACCAAGCATGAAAACTTTTATAGTGATTCTATATTACAAATGTCATTCGATTCATGATATATGTGTCTGTATCAATGGATTCTTTGGACTCCTCAATAATCCATCCAACCATTCATCCACCCTTCCACCATCCATCCATCCATCCATCCACCATCCATCAGCCATCCATTCATCCATCACCCATCCATCCACCCATCCATCCATCCATCCACCCATCCATCCATCATCCATCTATCCATCCATCCATCCATCCATCCATCCATCATCTATCATCAAAGATCTTTAGGAACAACCTATCTAAAAAGACAAAATGCTAACTGTGTCTTAGTCAAACCCAGAGAGACTTTAGAGTCTCCAATATTATACACTTTTAAAGATTATATATATATATATACATACACACATATAAATATAATTATATTATAATTATATAAATACAATATAAATAATTATAATACAAAATTATCATGATGATTATGTAGTAATTAAATATAATGGAAATAATTGTATGTAAGTGTAAATAGTTATGCTATGTAATATATTACATGATATTATTTATATGTCATATACATACATATGTTATTATAAATGATATAATTAGAATAAGGTACTCTCGGCATATGTTCCCCATAAAATGGAATTAGGCATAGAACTTGCATGTGTTAGAAAGAAGGAAGAAATAATTTCCGTTTTGAAGGACATTTTAATATAGTGGAATACAGCAAATAAATTAGTACAGCATATTTTTAACCAAAAAAATGTAGCTTAATATAAGAACATTATTAAATATATATCTTCTTGTGAAGTAAAAGGATTGACTAGTAATAAAGAGGCTGTTTTCTGTATGAAAACTTATTTCCCTGTGTTCTTGTAGGCACTGGTTTTGTCGTGCTGAGCCTCTGTTTACCTACTTATAAAATACCTCATTTCTATTTATTATTGGAAGTTTTCGCCAGGTCTCTTTCTCTGAAGAATTTGAGACTCCTACCTTGTTGTTATCTCCTAACTTTTTCCTACTTTCCTTCATTACTTACACATTTTCAAATTTATGTCTTCATCTTTTGCTTATCTGAAGGGTTTTTTCCATACCGTGTAAATATTTGAGTCCAGTGGGTTGAATTTGATGAGATGTTTGTTTGAAGCTTGATAAACAAAGATGTTATTTACACAGGGTTTTTTACTCTACAAAAACAAAACAAACAAACAAACAACAACAACAACAACAAAAAAACAGGAAATTTTAATCAGTTCAAGCCCTGCCGGAGCACGTCCATGCCACAGCTACACTCACAACGGTTTTCATTAGAAACCCCCCTCTTTTTACTCACCGATTTTCATTTGCTTCCCGTTTTCACGAGTTGTAGCTTATGTCGGCAACTCAATATACTAAATCTAATTCCAGAGTCAAAGTATTCTTAGTTTATTTGCGTCAAATGAGATGTGCCGTTCCTCACTTTCGCAGGTATGAAAAACATATTTTTCGCTTTTCCTACAGCATTTCTCCTTTCCTATCAAATGACAAATTCTAGCGAATCAAAATGTAACAGGAAAGTAACCTTCGCCTTTAGGAACTCAGAATGGGCAGCTCTCATTTAGAACCCTTCTTTACTGAGAAAACCACACAAAGGTTTCTTCCGCTCACTCAGGGAACATCTGTTACAATGTGATAGACTACGCTGGGCTTTTACAATTAAAAGAAAGAAGGAAACAATAGAGTGTGATACCGAGGTCCTCAGGGCTTCAGGTTATAGTTCAGCCATCTCGACCTGGCTGCACAGTCTCACCTGGCGGGGGCGGGGGCGGGGGCGCAGGGCTGTCTTGGGAAAAACTGATGCCCGCTCCCGGGGGCCGATTAAATAGAAGCTCCTGGGTAAGGCTCAGACGGGGGCGATTTGAAAATCCCCCAGGTGTAATGCGCAGCAGGGTGGGGACTGCTGGCCTGGTTAGATGGTCGGTGAACGCGTTTCCCTAAATCCGTCCCGACCTTCATTGTCCGCATGTGTGAGTGAGTGTTCGGAAGCCGGGTGGTTCTCCCACGCCCCACGGAGCTCTCAGAACTGACCCAGACGGACCCGAAGAGGGTCAGACATGAGAACGGCCGTCACGGTTTAAGATCTCTAAGAGGCCACAGACTTGTCCATGTGAGGCCCTCATTTTACTGGAGAAGAGCAGGATGCGTAAGTAGCTTAACCAGACTCACAGGGTGGGTGCTCCCCACGCTGGCTCTGGAAGCCCCAGGACAACTGCTGGGTGCACGGCGGGTTCTGAGCGAGTGACCTGTGTCATTCGGCACAACAACACCCTGAAAGGTGAGTGCTTCTGGGCTCACCCGAGGGTCACTCTGGGTCTCTACTCCAGGCCTCAGTGGTGCATCAGACACAGTCACCCTAGATGGGGACAGGGGGTCTCCTGCAGGCCTTGCTGCCAGCCGGGACGGTGCGTGGAGCTAACCACACTGTTCCCGTAAACTCGAGCTCCAGCGGGGAGTCCACTGAGGAAAGGGCCGTGGAGGTGGCCGTCCCCGGTTGCGATGTAGCCGCCCGCTTAGAAACAGGGTCAGTGAGAATGACCTCCTTCCTGTTTTACCCTCTAATGGAAACTTCTGGGCAATCGACGGCCGTCATTAGGGAAGATTGACAGATACGCACCTGCTCCGTAAGACTAGCCCTTTCTGGCAGAGCGCAGGGTGCAAAGCGTTCCCGCGGCGTCCAGCGGGCAGGGAAGGCCCCCCGCAGGGCACTACGCGAGTTCAGGGTCAAGGCTTTCGTCCGTGGACGTTGCGTCTGGTGATGAAGGGTGACAAAGGCACCATGGCCGCGCCGGTGGCACACGCTCCTCTCACAGCGGCCGGAGCCGAGGTGCTGGGGCTGCACCCCTCGGAACTGCGGCTGGAAGCTTGGGGGTCTCCTTCCTCCTTCCTTGGCTTCCGGTGGCCCTCCCCGGGTCGCAGCTGCACGCTCTGCCCTGCCCGTCACGGTGTGGCGACTTCCCTTTCTGTCCCTGTCGGCACACACAGTGCTTCCTCTTCTTGTAAGGACAATAGTCTTGGGGTCAGAACCCGCCGTGATCCTTCCTCCCAACTTGATCACACCTGTAAAAGGGCCTATTTCTAAACAGATTTGCGTTCACAGGCCCCGGGGGGTGGGGCTTCTACTTGCCTGTCCCGGGGACACAGCTCAACCCCTAACAGGTGAGAGGGAGTGAAATGGCATGCTTGTACAGAAGGTGGCATGTGTGACCAGGAGGGCCCGCTGTCAAACTCACCATCACCGCCAGCCCTCTGTCTGCTGCTGCTGCCCCAGGCAATACGCCCCGGGCCCGCGAGCGTGGTTTTCCATTCGTCAGTGTGGGATTAAGTCACGCATATCATCTAAATGGACAGAGTTTGAATGTCTTGATTGGCAGGGCCAAGTGCCAGGTCTGTCTCCCCAGTCCGGTTCTGGCTCGACCAGGAGGTGGGGCGGGGTCAAGGTGAGCATGCAGGAAGAGAAATGACGTCGCCTAGAGTTCTGACTTCGGCCACTTGTTTCAAAGCCAGGTCGCCGCACGGCCCTGTCCGTCTGAGGTCCCCATGGGGACGGTGTCACCCTGGAGCTGCCCCCCACCCAGACCACAGCTCCCGTCCCCCGGAGGCTGGAGTCGCACCATGCTCCTTCCCACTTCTAAGGCAAGAAACTGTGTATTTAGAAAAACAGAACACAAATGATCAGATACAGGGGCTCCGTAATAACGAGACGTGGACAAATCACTACAAAGCCGAAGGGCTGTGTCCCTGTCCCCTAAGCTGAAAATATAAAACCGTAGAAGTGAGTTTCCTGATGACATACGACACGTGAGGGGTTTCTGATTTTCTCTAGGGGAGAGGTAGGACTCTTAGGTACTTATATGAGCTCAATTAAAGCCAATTCACTTTAATTACAAGAATAAAGAGAAGCAATCGGAAGCGACAGGTCAGCCAGGGTGAGGGCACCACCTTTGTAACCGGCCAGACCCAATGTCTTAGCCTCATTCTACAGCCTGCTGTGCCAACGGATCAAGTCATTTAAGCGTCCTCTCAGACACTGCACACACGGGGGACAGGTTTTTGAGGGTTAAGGCTGGGAACGAGCCCAAAGGACTCTGGGTGATGTGCGGTGCTCAGCTGGCCCTCAGCAAGTGCAACCCCACAGCGTATTTATCAGGGAACAAACAATGAAAGCAAGGTGTTACGGGTTGACTTGTGTGCCCCCCCAAAAGCAAAGTTGAAGCAGTAACCTCCAGTATTCCGGAATGCGACTTACTTGGAGACAGGTGACCTAGTGAAAGTGAGGTGCCTTGTGGGCCTGGGCTGCTGTCACGCATTAGCACAGACCGGTGGCTTAAGCCACAAGCACTTCCTTCCTGTGGTCGTGGAG
>JAQQSQ010000281.1:0-14821 GCA_028627145.1 Eidolon dupreanum | reverse complement strand
GGACCAGGTCTCCACCCATCAAGTACCATCGGGTCTGAGAGTCCTTCTGGCCTGAGGATATGTCCTTGCCTGTCCTCTGGAAAAACAAACAAACAAACAAACACTTTTCAAGTTTTTAATATTTTGAGACTAGAGCTTCTATAGGACAGTAAAGCCTTGTTCAATATTTTTAAAACCAAACTGTTTACCCTAAGAAGTCTGTTCTCCCTATCCCTCCCACCTCCATGCTTGACTCAAGCCTCTGGATTTATTTAGTCGCGGTTGGAGTGAAGAGAGAGGGGAGGAGATGGTGTAAGAGCGTCTCTAATAAGCATAAGCCGGCTGGCTGCTAAATCCTTTTCAAGAATTGAAGCTTTTGCTGTCTCACCGCTTTTCAGTCAAATTACAGGGAATGATGTTTTGGATGATTAGGTCTGTGATGAAACTGGTTATAGAAGTTATTTCAGAACCCACAGTGGTTCCCACTTAAATCAGAACACGAAGACCTGCCAAAGACACTCTATCTAAAACTATTTCAACTTGTTACGCTCTTCTGCACATGTCAATAGCCTCTCCTTCACAAAAGCAATCAATAATAAAAAAGAAAAAAAGAAAATCTTGGCGAAACGATATATTTGGCAACCTTTGGCTGGATAAAATACTGCCTCAGTTCTGCAAACTTGGGTTGTATTTGTTGGGCCTAATTAGCTGGACTTTGTTCTATGTATAAGCTGTCCTCTGGACTATTTTTGTACTCTAACTGTGTTTACTTTTGAAATTGAATTTCTTCATTCCCAAGCGTGCCCAGGATGCTACTGTAGACAATCCAAGCTCGTGCAGCATAAAGTGGAGTTAAGATCTGATAACAATCAGATTTAGTTTGATCATCAGAGAACATGAAATTTGTTCTTTTAGTCCCAAATGTCCATTTTGGGGTCTGAAAGATCCTGCCTAGCTCTGGAAATCAGTCATGCTAACTGGATAATAGCCACACTCCCAACACCCTGCACGCTGCAGATACCTTGCTTAATTGTTGTTAACACTCATGAACTATTACAAGTGAGTTGCCATGTGCTTTTGTATTAATTCATACCTTACTCTATACAGAATTTTCCAGAGCAAATCTTTCATGCTCTGACGTTGATCATAACAAAAGAAATTAATTGGGTTGGATAGTTTTTCCTCCATCATAATATCAATGTATTTTCACCATATGAGGAAAGTTAAAACAAGTGCAGTATTTAGAAAAGAGGCAGGAACTCTCCCCATAATGCTTGAATCCACTGTTTGCTCCTCTCTCTGTACCCCATGTCTGACAGTGGGGCAAAGCCATCATAACAAAAAATCTTCAGATTGAAGAATGATACAAGCAACTTCTTAGCATATAACAGAATTTATTATAGGATAATTTACTTACAGAGATGTATGGTCTGAGCAGATAGGTGACCCAGCAATCTTAACAGAGTATTCTCCACAAAAAGCCCCCTGTTATAGGACTTTTTTTAATAGTGTAACTCAAGTACTAATGATTGACAAGACAAAGCATCAAAGAATGTGGTAGCACCAGCGGCCATAACTCCTGGTGGTCTTGTGATAGATGAGTATTTATAATCGATACTATTGCCAGTTTGATATTTATCTCTCATTGTCATGCATTCCCGGGTTATTAACAAAAATATTTATGGCTACATTTTAAGGAACACAGATAATCATCAACCAGAAGGTTATGATATGCTTGCTAAGGACAGTGAGGTTGGTCAAAGGTCACAGCGTGAAACTTAAAAATGAAATAATATCCAGGACACAGAGATGGCACTGGTTTTGTTCACATCTATATCTAGCCACCCCCAGTATTCCCCATCCCCTTCTCCCCACCACCCCAAGGGGAGACGTAGATTCAAAGACAACTGCATCATACTCATGTTTGGCAAGTGGGATTACTCTTTCCACCTGAACCACTAATAGCCCCTTAAAGGAGCTGTTTCCTGTCCTGAATTCACAGCAGATTGGGTATAATGAAGAGTGTGGGAAATAGCAAGTAAATGCCTTTAATACCCCGTGTCCAAGAGGCATCAACATCCTGGAGAGGGATGCGCTAGCTAGCATCACACGCTGTGATAAATATCCCCCCTCTCTAGCTGCACATGAATTGCTAGAAACAGAGAAATCCTTAGAAGTATGAAATACGCTAATAAATGTGGATGGGCTTTGTAAATGATAAAGCAGATAAATGCTTGTTGTCGTCGTTACTTTGATCAATGTAAATGCACAGATTTTAAAATGCTCCTTTGTGAAGAGCAAGACATTCACTCACAGCGTCCCCTGAATGGCTAACTCTGTCCTCTAGCTGTTTATGTTATAATTCTTCCTAGGAAAGGCCTCAGATTGTAGGAAGCCCTTTTCTCCCTTTGGACTTCCTTAGCTGGCTGAATTTGATGATTTGTGGGGTGCTCTGTGACTAAGCCAGCCAAGGATAAGAGGAAAGAAGGTGTTTTCACACCTACAGGTTAAAAAGAAAAATCCCCCAGATTCTCATATGTGACCAGTGGGGGGGAGGGGCCGGAATGCCTTTGGTATGCTGATGAATGTTTAACAACTTCTCACTGGGAAAAAAAATGCATGCATATACAGATATTACATATATCAGTTTAATAGAAATTTTACTGATTTAAAAGGTGCATAGCACCCGATTATCCATTATAAGTTTATACAATGCTCTTTATTGTAAATTCCATTCAACCAATGTATTCGCACAATATTTTGTTGATTTTTGCCAAATTTTTGTATCCATAGTAGACCTGTGATTGCAACTGACAAATGAGTACAGTTATAACAGGAATGTAGGCTGATATTTTCCTTTACATTAACAAGTAAAAAGAAATAATGAAAACATATGGCAACACTTCAATTGCTCATCAACAACATGAGTGACTTCCTTGCTCAGTCAGGTGATAGTTTCAAATACTAGGAGAATTTCCTCAAATTTTTATACTATTCTTGATGTAACAGGTACAGACATGACACACATGTTTTACCTTTAACAGGCATTATTCACATCTTCTCCATGACTTTCTCAAGTCCAGGTAACCAATAAAACAATGAACCAAGCCCCAATTCATAGCATCTGCAGATTTCCAGAATGTCAATAGTGACCCCATGGCTGATTTCGAGGCACCAATGCACAGTAGCATACCATGATATGGTATTTCCACCATACAGATAAAATAGATATCAATAACCTCAAGATCATAGAGAATAGTAAAATGTAAAATAAATAGGAAATGATAAGTTTTGAGTATTTACTACCTCTTAATATAATTTATTTAATTGTAAGTTTATATGATTTAATCTTAAATAATGGCTGTGTTCAACGACTGGCTTACAAAATTCCTGAAAATTTGATCAGCGGCTCATATAACAAGCAAGCTGGTATGAGCCAGCTCCAGTAAACCCCTGGAGTGAGCCCCAAAACACACCTGCGAGGTGGGAGGGCGGGGCTGGACTTTTTGAAAAGCTGAGCATTTGAGACATTCTTATACATGAGGTTTAGATCCTAGGTCAGTTGCCTACTGTGAAGTGATAGAAAATGTGTATTGGTCTCTGTCCCAGTTCCCAGCACAGAGCCCCTAAAATGTTTGTAATTTCCTAAGTGATAAGAGCACTAGGAGCATCTTTTGTTCTAAATATTTGGTCTTTGACCCCAGTTCCTGACCCAGAGCTCCTAAATCCCTTGGAATTTCCTGGGTAATAGAAGAGACTTTTATCCTAATGAGGCGGCTCTTGGTGGACTCCTGAATAGCTCCTGGATGGGGTCTGACCACCAGAAATACCAAGCCATGATTAGAAGCTTGAGACTTTTGGCCCTACCCCACCCCTTCCTCCAGGAAGGAGTGAGGGGCTGAAGACTGAGTTAATGACTGGTCATTCCTCTGTGATAAAGTCTCTGTAAAAATCCCGCTTGTACAGGGTTTGGTGAGCTACCAGGTGGTTGATGAACACATGCACATGGCAGAAGAATGGCTCACCCCAACTGCATGGGGACAGAAGCTCCTGTCCTAGGGCCCCTTCCAGCTCTTACCCTAGGTACCTCCCCATCTGGCTGCTCATCAGTATCCTTTATTATATAATAAACTGGTAAACATGTTTCCCTGAACTCTGTGAGCTGTTCGAGCAAATGATCAAATCTGGGCGGGGGGTGGGGGTGAACTTCCATGTGGGACAGAAGTTGTGAGTAACCTAGAGACCTACTGCTTGTGATTGGCATCTGAAGTGTGGGGGCAGCCTTGTGGGACTGAGCCCTTAACCTGCAGGGTCTACAATAACTCTGGTTAGTGCCGGAGTTGAATTCAGTTAGAGGATGCTCAGCTGGTGCCACAGAATCGCTTGATGTGTGGAAAATGCACACATCTGGTGTCAGAAGCGCTGTGAGTATGGTAGTGTTATGAGAGTAAAGGAGTAACACAGGAAGAGTGTGGTGTTTCCTTTATACTTATTTTTTGGCCCAACTACCTGAAATGATGGTTACAATACAGAGAAACCCATCCGAGCTCCTGGCCCATCTTTGAAGGCTCCTCGTAAATGTCAGCCTTACTCCTCGTGTATAATCTTTCTAGTCCAACACTTATATCTAAGCAACTACTTTGCTTTGTCCTGATTCTCACCAGTTTGAGACTAGGGTTACTGAGCCTGGCCCGGCCTTATGCAACCCTGAGTCCGGTCACCTTGGCTTCACCAGCCAGCTGATCAATCACAGGAAGATTGTGGCTAGGGGAAGGGAGAGGGGATACCTGAATACTTTCATGATATCGTTCAGAGAATTCTCTGTCTAGGAAAAGGAGGCAATAAAATAAAGATCCCTCGACCACGGTAGAGTCCTGAGGTTGGACTCACTGTCAATATTCAGCCTGCCTGGGAGGGAAGAGGAGAGGGTGAGAAATCTTATGGAATGCTGCCCAGACCCTTAATTTAAAGTTTGACAGGATCTTGCTACCCATTTACCTCCATGGTTTAGGAGAAACCCAAACATCGAAATTACCAAAAGTCAGAAGGGGTCTTATTTGGCAGACCCGGAAAATGGCATGGTGTGCCCATAAGGCCCCAGTCACCCATGGGTCAGGAAGGCACGGGAGTGGAGGGCCACCCACACACACGACTTGGGAAAGCCTCCTGATGATATTTCCTACACCTTCAAAAACTTATCACCATCTAAGCACCCAGCAAGAGGGAGGAGTACTCATCACGAAATCCTGCTAAGAGTAAGGCTCTCGAGCTAGGGAGATCAGGAATGAAATCTGTGCTTCCCTCGCTTCTAACTGTGACCTTGGGGGAGTTGCTTAATGTCTCTGAACCTCCATTTCCTCACTAGCAACATGGGGGAAATAATTTTACCCACCTTCTAGAGTTGTCTGAGGATTAAATGTTTTATGTAGCTAAAGCAATTAGCACACAGTAAATATTCAATATATTAGTGTTTTTTTTCAAAACCGTAACAAGAAGAAGCATCTATAGCTAAGGGGGAAAGCACAAAATACAATTTTACTTATATTGCTGCAGTATATTGGAAAAAAGGACCATGATATTTTGCAGCTCCTCCCATCAAGGAGTCCATTTCTCCACCTCTCAGATATGGGCTTGGCATGTAACTGGCTTTGGTCAGGGACTGTTAGTAGATGTGACACAAGCAAAGACTTGATTAGTACTTGCACACGTACTTGATAATTCCCCTGTTGCTAATAGGACCCCTCTAGCCATCATGTGAACTGTCAACTAGATGAGAGATAGGTGGCCATCATGCCAGTTGTCACCATATCAACTGCCAGACATGTGAGTGAACCCATCCTGAACAATCCAGTCCCAGCTAAGAACAGAAGAACCATTTATCCAGCCCACAGGATTATGAGCAAATGAAATGCCTATTGCTTTAAGCCACTGAATGTCGGGGGTTGTTATGCAGCAAAAGCTAACCAATATGGTTCTGGTTACAGCCATGTAAAAATGTTCATTCGTTTCTGTAAGTCTTAGGGGATACTAAGATAAAAGACTTGCCCTCAATCACTCATAAACTTTTAAATGAGAGACAAGTCACAGAAATAGATATTAAAGTTCAGCATAACAGTTGCTAATATATTAGGGTGGCATTAATTTTGAGTAATTATTTTATGTTCCCTTTATATTGTGATGAGTTTGTTCAAATAATTTTGTTAATTAAACTTAAAAGGAGGGACTTAAAATTGTTGAGCCATTATGGGCTCAGAGTAGAAGCTCCAGGGCACGGGAAGATGTCTCCCCACATGTACCCTTCTGCATCTAAAGGAGAACACCAGACTGGCTGAACTGTTTCCATTACCTTGAACAACCCTATATCAAAATCAGGATTCATGGATTAACCTAAAGTTATCTACATTATCATTTCAATTAAACATATGGCTGTGGAATCTAATGAAGAAGGTTTGAGTGACGGCCGTGGAATCAATAAAGTCTTTCTAGGCTTATCGATTTAGCATTCTTCATGCAGTGAACTGATTTATGTCCTCAGATTTATTTTGATAACTCAATGATAACTCCACTATTCCTAAATTAATGTCATGTTTTCTTCAGGCCAAAATTTTTTCTAGGCAAGGAGAAAATCTTACATCAAGCCAAACTGATTTTGCTAAGTAATTCCATGGCTAACAGGATGCCATAAATCAAAGAGAAGCACATATTACTATAATTGTAAATCAACCTTGGCATGAAAAGCTACAACAGCATTTATTTGTCAGAATTGTGATTACATCATGCACAGCCTCTTCCCATCAAAATTAATGTCTTCCAATATAAGCCCTATTGTTTAATGTGTGATTTCGTAAGTGCAATAGATTGTTTTAAAACTTCATTAATTTTTATCTCCCACATCTTAAACCTCTAGAATGTGTGAGACGGGTAGTTCCCAACTCCTAATTAGCATGATCTTAATGAGATAAACCACCATCTTTGTACAAGGAACAAACATCTCAGGCATAGAAAATGCAAGATAATTAGTCAATGCCATCTAAACAGGTATAGTTGCAAATACTTTCTGTGGGAGGAAAAAAAAAAAACTATTTTCCAACCAAATCTATAAACCGAAAAGAAAAACAGACATTTTTCAATAAAGGGATGTCAGAATGGGCTAATCCGATCACCAAGTCTGGCCAAGTTCACCTACTACATATCTCTAATGTTAACCCCATTCTCCCTTTTCGCACAACCACCATGCCGTCCAAGAAAGCAACACTGTTCACCAAAAGCCTCCTAACTTTTCTCCCCACCACCACTTCGGCTTTTGCCAATTCATTTTCTATATTCCCCGCCCCCCCCCCAAAAAAAATGCAAAGCTAATCATGACGTTACTGCCTATACCCTTCCTGCAGCTCTCAGAATAAAGAAAAACCTGAGACTTAGCCTGTGTCTCCCACCTCCTCTGTCCCTGGTCTCTGCTCCAGCCAGGCTGGCCTTCTCTCAACACCTCCAAGACACCCTTCATGTGCCACAAACGCACACTGGTCCCTCTGTCTGCAGCACGCCTTCGCCCTCTCTGCCAAGCTAATCCCCACCATCCTATAACTCCAGCCTTCCCCAGGAGGGCTACTCTGAGCCCCCATATGGATTCGACCCTATGACATGCTTCCTTCAGAAACTTCACTTCTCTTTCCAGCCCCGGGTGATTCTTTTACTTTCTATCATACCCGTTGGACTGTAGCTCCTTGAGGATGGGGACAATATCCGCTTACTGTCCACTCTCCTGTTCCTTCCAGTACACGTGACATGTACTGGTGCTCAGCCCGTTTGATGATTCTTAACCGAGATGGTGCAGATCAGAGGGGACAGAGACCGGAAGAGCAGGAGAAGCACTGGGCTAGGGCAGATGACTAAATCCAAGAGCACACCATGGAGCACCGTGGGGACGGCAGGGCCAGGCCAGCCTTCTATAAATGGCTCAGGTGTCGCTCTTACAATGGGGCCACCTTCCTAATTAATTAAGCAACTCATCTGCAAAGAACTTCAGATCAGCATAAAAGTTGCAAAAGTATCACAAATGAACTCCATATACTCTTCACCTACATTCACTCTTCATTTGCCTAATTTATCATTAACAGTTTGCCAGATCTTTATTTTTCTACAAATACGTGTGTGCTTATGTATGCACCATTAAACACATTTATATATACCTTCTGAACCATTTGAAATAAGGTGTCCACCTCATGACCCTTGATCCTTAAATCCCTCTATGCATTTCCCGAGTACAAGGATTTTTCCTTCTATAATCACAGTGGCAATTATCAAATTCAGAGAATTTATCAATGATACAATATTATCTCATCACAATCTATATTCAAATTTTCCCTACTTAACTCACATATTTAAACATCTTACACAACTATCAATTGTTGGCAGCTAAAAAACTTAGTCAACTGGACAGAACCTTGCCTCAGAAGTTCTCCAGAGTGGCGAGTTGTGAAAACCCAATAAAACCCCAAAATGGAGAAAGTTTCAGATAAAGTAAAACCCCTGGGTTTTTTCTGAAGAGAAGCAAACCGAGCCCAGGCACAATTTCAGGATCAGTTTGCCTTCTCAAAAATCTTCCAGAGACAAACTCCTTGGGCTTGAAACCCTTCAAATTGAATCAGAGTCATCACTGATACATTGCTCTGTGCGTTAGTAGCAGGGCGCCAGCTCATTCCCAAATGTGAGTTCCACCTCTCCCAACTGGACCCAAGTGAGACATGGAAACCAAATTTAAAAGGTCATGGGACAAGCACAGCCAGGGACACCTGGTCAATTACGTGGCCCATGGGAGGCAGTTCATACTCGAAAGAGCAGTTTAAACTATTTATGATCACCGATGTGCCCTGAATGAGTTATAACTTCCTAAAGAAAAGATCTTAAAAGTATCACAAAGAGAGTCCGAAGATGGCTGCTCAGCACTCACTGGAGGTCACGAAGGAGAATGAGCTATTAGTCCGTATTAAGGAGGAGCGAGCACTATGGTAATGGCATGCTAGTATGTAATACAAATGCGGGCAGCTTGACCTTGACTGCCATTCAGTTCTGGGCACTTTATCTCAAAAGGAAATAGAAGGGACCATAGGAGGGCCACCGGATGATTAGCACCTCGGTGAGGGTTCTAAGCTGCTAAATGAGGAAATGTTTAATTATATAGTTGACTAATTCGGAAGGAGAAAGGAGAAAATGGACAGAGGTGTGGACATGGAAAGAAAAGGATTTGGAGGTGGCTGAGTGAGGCCCCAAAGGTTCTAAATTAGACTTTTATAAAACATGGATATAAGGTCACTTTTCAAAGAGAATTTTCAGTGGATCAAAAAAAATTTCGAGGAAATAAAAAGGCCAATTTGGCCAAGCTGTTCAAAACATCTGAATAAATATGTGCCTGCTTGGAACTGACCCAAAAATAAAAAATGTAACCACTTATAAACTGTGGTTTATTTAGAAAATTGGGTGGAATAGAGTCCTGAATTCAGTTGTTAGTGATTTTCAGAAAAATTGCCATTAGCTTGAAAGAACTGATAGAATGGTCCTCGAATGCGAGAGTCAGCAAACTCTGGCTCCAGCCTGTTGCCTGTCTTCATATTGTCTGCAAGCTAAGAATGATTTTCACATTTTGAAATGGTTGGGAAAAAAATCAAAAGAGGAATAATAATATTTCATGACATGTGGAAATTAAGTGAAACTCAGTGTTTTGTATTCAGGAAGCTTTAGTGGTACCCGGTCACGACCCGGCCTTTCTGTATTACCCGTGGCTGCGTTTGCACAATAACAGCAGAGCAATAGAGTGGTGGCGACAGAGCCTGTATGGCCCGCATGTCTAGAATATTCATTTTCTGGCCCTTTTCAGAGAAAATCTGCCCACCCCTGCTCTGGTGGGTCGTGAGTGTTAAACATTTTCAGTGTGGCCAAGGCCCTGGACAGCCATCGGGGTACTGGTCGGCAGCTGGTGAATCATTTTTGTCTATTGCTAGGGTCCTGGTGCTGGGGCTCTGCAGGGGTGGCAGGTGGAAATGCTCAAGGGACATAAGTAAAGAGACAGAAGGAAGCTGGGGCAACAGCAAAGAGGACCACACACCACAGCAGACCTCAGTCGGGACTACCCAGCAGCCTGCCAGACTCCCATAAAGGTCTCCGAACAAGCTGACGTCAGATGCTCAGAATCCTTGACTTCACAGCAGCATCTGGTGCATTTGTGCACCAGAGCCAGCAGAATATCTTGTCGGCATGCAAAATGCCCAGGGGTGTAAGACATGCCTCAATTCTACAGAAATCTTTTTGGGGAAAAAACGTAAATTATAGGGGAAAATGTTATCTCGTTCATGTAAATATAGTACACAGTAGTGTGAATCAATAATAAATTTTTGTTATACAGTGATATAGTCTGTAATATCCCTAAAGACTAAATTCACAGAGCTCAAAAAAAATATTTTGATATCTGTAAATACAGTTTGAAGTGAAAATATACTTAAATCTCTAACATGAGGAGAATTATCCAAATTCTATGTTCATCTATGTGATCTCTAGTGTTTTGTAACAGGAGGATATAAAACGTTTCCCTTTGCAGAGATGTGTGTTGCCACACTCTACCACTAGAGGGCACCATGACCCACTATTTTACCACTTTTTTTTCAGCTTTCCAAGTGTCCCTGAAACCAACGTGTTAGACTCACAGGAAAACTTAATCAAATAATTTTATATATTGCATGTGTTATATATAATTTATTATATAACATGCACATTATATAAAAATATAATCAAATGATATGTCACATATATACTCTATAATTTGAGAGAAAGTGGAGAATATTCTCTGCATAGATAAATAAAGTAGTTTCACTGGAGCGCAAAGAATTCA
Source organism: Eidolon dupreanum (assembly GCA_028627145.1). NCBI lineage: Eukaryota > Metazoa > Chordata > Mammalia > Chiroptera > Pteropodidae > Eidolon > Eidolon dupreanum. The sequence goes on along the minus strand of JAQQSQ010000281.1, from coordinate 3,960 downwards.
GCAGGGATTCATGGGTTTGAATTACAAAGAGAGAAGTGCTGCTTTATGTTATATGAGAGCCTTCCCACCAGAAAGTTCCAGAAAGGGCTTGGACCATCTAAAAGGCTGAGTGGCCACTGATAGGCTGTGGAAGGAAAGGTAGGAGAATCACAGGATGTACAGAGTCAGTAGCCAAAGAATCTGAGAGATGCCAAATCTAGATCAGAAACCAAGAGACCATGACACAGAAAACCAGAGGCCAGGGAGCCAAGGTGACATGAGAGAGCTTCCAGGCCTTCAGAACTGCAGGCAAAGCCAAGTCAAGAGCCCCGGGTTATAAGCAGCAGCAAATGGATGCCTCAAATAGCTCACGGGGTCACACACTCGGAATCTCAAAAATGTGACTTTAAGTCCATTTCCAAAATAGGACTAGGAGTGGCAGAAGGGAGATTAAAGTTCCAGCCTTTCAGACATTACGAAACATAAAACCCGGAGTGTTTTGGAGAAATTAATCCAGAAACATCTCCGTCAGCCTCTGACATCTGCCTCCGGGGTGAGGATGGGAGGCGGTCAGAATTAAGAGTCTTCTCATATCTTGAAATCTGGGTGTGTAGGATCCTGGTACATGGGCGAACATCCCTTCACTGCAGTCAGAACTAAAATTACCTTCTGCACAGCCCACAATCATGAAACATGTCCACGTCACATTTTTCCACGAATCATTTTGTTTAATCCCCATAAAAAACCTATGGGTGGCTGTCAATATCATACCCATTGATGAGGCGACAGACTCAGAGAGCCTGAGTAACTTACCCAAGGTCGCAATAGTGAGTGACAGGTGCCAGCACTTAAAACTGAACTCTTCTTACTCCAGAATTGACTGTTCTTTCCTCTACATTTGCTGCCTCCAAATAGAATTATTTCTGCAAAATCCAAGAGGCAAATAAAAAGGCAAGCTAAAATGAAAGTAAAATATTTGTTTATATTAAAGAGAAAAAGAAATAACCATAAAAAAATGGATTTTTTTCCAAAGGCTAGTGGGGAACCAGAGGCCATGGAGAGAAAAAGAACAGAAATACGGGGAGAAGGAAAGGGTTGGATTCGGAAGGCAGGAGGAAGGGAGTTTGGGCACCAAACTCAAAAATGTCACTCAAGGCAGGGATAAGGGGTGCCTGCTGCATTCAGTGGCCAGAAGTTCTGGGGAGTCTTTGCTTGGCCAAAGAATGGGACCCAGAAAAATGTCAGGGGCATAATGAGAGCTCAATAGATTGTTGTGGGGTGGATGCGGAGACAGGTTTCTCCACTGGGTTTATGGCAAAGGACTGCAGTGGAAGTGGGGGGGGGGGGAGGCGTTCCAGCGACTGAACAGAAACAAAGAAAGTTAGAGCATCCAAGTTAGGTTTCTCTCCTGAGCTGCACAAAGCTCCGTTCTTTGCCTAAGGACCTAAGCTGAGGAGTTTCTGCCCCGGAAAGTGTCTAGCGGGTCAGAAAGCATGTAGTTTTGTTTCTGCTATTGATGCTTTAGTTCAAGAAGATGCTACAAGCAATTCTAGAGGCCAGGCCCCCGGAGCAGCATCCCTCAAGGCTCTAGGGAGATGAGTAACGATGGGGCTCTCCAGGCGGCACACGGGACCGTGTGGATTACTAAATGTGCTGGATGTTGTCACACTGCCTGAGGTACATTTCAGCACAGATAATGAAAGCAGCCTGAGATTTGCTGCCTTCCCCATCCGTCCTGCTACTGTGTGTGTGTGTGTGTGTGTGTGTGTGTGTGTGTGTGGTTGTGTGCCCTGCCACTCCTCGATCCAGGTCTATTGGAACAAACCAGTTATCAAGGACTACAGTCGTTGTGGTGTTGTCTACCCACCACCTTCTGATTCCTCAGGGAGCTCCTCCCTCTCTCCCTTTGATCCCCTTGGGGCTGTCACACAGGGTGGGGATATCACAGGCGGGACCCCTGCTCAGGCTGTCCTGTCAGACAGTCGCCTACTTTCAAACTCCCTGTCTGTTCCTTGCCACTCACGAATGACCCAAGCAAGGCCAACGGTGATCTTATCAAAGAGGGCAGCTGCTGGCTTGGATGTGAGGGCCTCATAATATCAAGGGCGGCTTCTCTACCGGGCCCTTTGTCTTGGGCTTGTAACCTTATGATAGCAAAATGGCCGCTGAACGTCCAAGCATCGCATTTGCTTTCCAGCTCCTTCTCTTCTTTTATCAGGAGAAACGACAGTTTTCCGGGAACCCACCAGTGGTCGTCTTCTTATTCGTTCATGCCCCAAAATGCGTCGTCAACCATTTCTAGTTACAGTGGAGGTGGGAAATGAGAATATAACTCCCCCAGTCTCTAGAGTAGATGAGGAACAGGAGAAAAAGATTAACGATGACCCAGGTCAGCCTGGGAAGAGTAACTGTCCTGCTCTCTTAAGGCCCAGTGGTCCCAGTGGTATCTCTTATTACAGTTTTTCACATGCTAAACGCTGAACTTCCTCTGGGAAGCACTGAGAGCTCGGTCACGACCATCCATAGGCCCCGGCACAGGACACCTTGATAAATCCGTGCTCGGTGAGTGCTCAGTGACTGTGGGTGCTGCCGCTTGCTCCGGCTCTTGGGGCCTCCCGGCAGGCTGAGCACATGTGTGGCTGCAGTGGGGTAATTAAGTGTGTGTCCTTCTTTGATCTCTGAGCTCTCCTGTTTGAAATTCATCTGGGTGGAGTGGGAAGATACCAGGTATGTGTGTGTTCCTGTGCCTTGTCTAATGTTCAGGAAGGGTTAAACCATTTTTATTTCAGGTCTCCTGTGATCAAGAAAGGTTCCCTGGCAAGAGTGTCTATTTGGTGCCTTGAAGGCAAGCAATCGTGGGAATTAGGAATTAGCGTGCCCGTGTGCACGCTCACTCTCTCTCTCTTTCTCTCTCTCCCCCCCTTCTCTCTCCCCCGCCCCAAAAGTAGTTAGAATAAAAGCAGCAATGACATTGCCAATGACCCAGATGTTGAAGAAGGCTTGGATTAAGCCACAGAGGTCCTTGCCTCCAAATCCTATAATATTGCATTAACACGAGCTCAACCTGCAGAATTAGATTTAAATCCAGCCCTTAAATGCTCACCCTGCGTCGCCCCTTCCCCAAAACCTAATCTTGTTTTGTCCTGAGTGTTGAAAATAATGGTAATGCAGCTGCCCTGGAAAGTGACTATGTGAGCATTTTTTACATTAGAAAGGCTCTTAATAAAGTAAAAGTGCTTTAAGTGCAGAAGACTCTTCCTTTGCATTCATCCTGCCTGGATAATAAATTGCATGTTAACAGCTCTGAACTTCGGGAGCGGCTGCACATCAGGGGCTGGGACAGCCTCATTGCCTTTCCCCAAGCACACTGACCATTGACTCAGCACCTGAAACGTGCTAAGACCATTGCATACATGGTCGTCTCATTCAATCCCCTTGACCTCCCTACAGGCTGAGTGCTTCCATTAACCCTATTTTACGGATGAGGAAATTGAGGTTCAGAGAGGTTAAGTCACTTTCCCTGGATCCCACAAACCCTATGCTGCCTGGGCCCCCGGCATGTTAGTGCTGGGTGGGAGTTCTCAGCCCAGGGTGGTGGAAATCTCAGGGACCCCAACTCACAGCTGTTCCATCTGAATCTCTGGATACGGGGCCCGTGCAACGGGTCTTAGGGGAAGCAGAAAAGGCACCTTTCTCAGAGCTGGACTGTGGAGTGGCGGGTTCTAGCTCCACACCTGAGGAGCCGTTTGCCTTTAGAATGTGATCAACACCCCACCCCCACCCCCACCCCCGACAACCTCACTGGCAAAGGAGCCAGTGACGCAGACACACTGCGTGAACTCTAAAGGGATATAACAATGGTGCCTTTGTCATACGCTGTATGACGACACTGACAGACCAGGGCCGGGGGCAGCAAGACCCCTGCTGGGGGCAGAAGTGCACCAAGAGCCCTGATCCTGTGGTTGGTCGCTTCACTCGCTC
>JAQQSQ010002817.1:0-10239 GCA_028627145.1 Eidolon dupreanum | reverse complement strand
AAAAAAAAAAAAAAGAAGTGTCAGTACAGAATCTGATAAGCTCTTGATAAATATTCTTCTTATTGTTTTCATTAATAATTGATGCACACGGATAAGAACTCCAGTCGGAGGAAGTGGGTACCACAGAGAAGAAGCACTAGCTGTGTGTCCAGGCTTCTCTGCGACCCCTCAGAGTGAGCTGGGAACAGAGCCAGGTTGTCCCTAATTTTTGAGGACACTGAGGCTTGGAGAGGTGGGGTCCTGTGCCAGTCACTCCGCTTCTAAGCAACGGAGAGGGGTTTAGCAGCCAGGCTGCCCTGCTCCAAGGCTGGCGGTTTTCCATATTTCACTGGATGAAAATAAACAAGTGGAGGGAAGCGTGGAGAGGTCTTGTTTTTCCCTTTTAAAAATGCTTAAATTATTTCTTCACATTTTAATAAAATGATATTAACTTCAATTGTCATCGTTTTCGGCAATGTTATAAAGCCGCCCATGAACTGTTCTTAACACATTAGTCGCTTGGGTGGTTAATTATTAGCCATTAATTTGGGTGAGGCTTTCTGCAAAGTGACGGCTCCAAAGAGCCATTTACCTGTTTTTTCATACTTTCCACCAAAGATCTATTTTCCTTTACAACAAACCCAATATTAAATATGCAGCCCGTTTTCTTTATTTATTTTTACAAAGAAACCCTGACCTGTGAAAGCTCTTTTCTTTTCATCTTGGTTTCAAAACAATTCATTCATGCATTTTAGAAGTTATGTAAATGAGCTTCCCTTGATTTTAAGGGATTTCTCCGGAATTGATTTTGGGATTCTGTATTAATTACCGCTACCCAGGCATAGGGGCTGTCACAGAATGGATATATTTAGCAAGAATGACAAGGCTGGTAATTATACACAAGGAACCTTAGAAGAGGGAATGTTTACTTTGATGTTTAATTTAGGCAGACTTCTTTAGTTTGTTCAACTTAATCAAAAGCAATCAAAATACACTGGTGCGAATTACACCAAATTAATTTCAAACCAATGGAAAACACCATGTCTTTGAAATGCGAATGTTGAACTGACAGTTCTGAATGGACCCCTCAGAACCAGGAAGGGGGAAGGTTTTCAGTGTGGAACATTCGTCCAGAATTTGGATTAAGATCTGGGTGAGGAGTGGGCAGGGTTTCACAGGGAAGCAAGCTTTCAGGAAAGATTGAAGGTCTAGGAATGACCTTCCTTTTGGGATTTAAGGCAAACTCACTCTACGACTGGGGAAAGTTACTTAAATCCAGCCTCTCGTGGCCTCATATTTCTCATCTGTTCAACGAGCTAAATCTTGCCTGGCTACTTTTATTAGTAAAGAACAGCTTACTTTGACCATATTTATTGAATGTTTGCTCTGTGCCAGGTTCTGTGAGTTGGATGATGGCCTCGTGAGGTGGTGCCACCATTGAGCAGCCAAAAACTCGCTGAGTTCCAAGATGCTTGAAGCCCAGGCACCCTCACGCCAGTTCATGACTCTGGGGACGTGTTTAATTTGGCAGACTTCTTTGGTTTGACAACTTAATCAAGAGCAATCAAAATGTGCTTATGAACATATAGAAAATTAATTTCAAGCCAATGCAAAAGATTATGTTTCCTTACCACGGAGAATCAAGTGAGAAAGTAGGTGTGAAAATATTTGTAAAATGTTGACTGCTATGCACATGAGCAGCGTGGACAGTGAGAGGGTGAGTCCAGCAGAGGCCAGTTCTGCAGAGGAAGGTCCCCTCTATGGAGGAAGCTCCTCCAGCTCATGACTCATTGCGGGAGTCTGGGTCTTATTTTATGAGATCTATAATTCAATGGGGCCATTGAGTCACTCGAACATTGATTCACTGAACTCATTTCATGAGTTTATTTACAGAGATCAAGGCATTTCGAGGAGAGGGACACAGAGTTTGGTAAGACGTCGTCTTGACCTCTGGGAGCCCAGGATGTATCAACAGAAACAAATTGTTCATGATAATCCAAGAATCCATGGAATAGGACCAACTGATGGCACTTGTTTGGCACTGTTTTAAGGATGGCAACTAAGTCTGTCCGATTTACCAATGTATCTGAGCCCTTGGCACATAGACTGGCCACCAACCAGTATTTGACAAAGTTGGTCGAATTGAATGAATTATAAATGGGTCGTGGATATCAGGGTAGGCCTCCAGAGCGGATGACAGTCAGCTGAACCTTGTAAAGATTAACCAGGTAATTGTGGCTGGGGAGGTTCTGAAGGACACCCCAGGATGAGGGAACAGTGTGAGGTGCTGGGGTAGCATGGCTGAGACACAGGGTGAGTAGATCACAGCATCAGAAGAGTGTGGAAGGTTAAATGTGCTTAGCCGGAGCTGGCCTTTGGTTCTCATGCTACAGAGGGTGGACTTTTTATGCACATTTTGGAGGGACATGCCCTAACCCTGTGAGACAGTCTGTGGTAGGCACTTTGAGGGCCAGACTGCCCAGGGCTTGAATCTCTGTCACACTCTTTGCCAGCTGGGCTAATTAACCTCGCTCCACCTTGAGTAGTGCAGTGTAAGATGTGAATGATAATCACCTTGTTTCGGGGGGTTGTTGTGAGGTTTACTCGAACTGTTCGGCGTGAAGCTCTTAGCACCACCCCGGACCCATAGTTAGCTCTGAGCCGATGCTAGCTGTCATTTTTAATTGGTATTCGATGGCTCAGGTGGCAATTCTAGCTTTGCCACTTGTCAGCTATGTAACCTTGACATAATGACAGACGCTTTCCAATCTCCACTTCCCTCTTTTGTAAACGAGGCAGTAGAAATGCATCCATCTAGGGAAAGGGTTAGATGAGTACAAACCCTCTAAGAGCAGGTCAAACCGGGCTGTGGCCTGGGTTAGGGAGATGGGCTCTGCGACGAGAAGGCTGGTGGAGATGTGGGAGGTGGGGAACTCGCTTGGAGGCTGTCTGAATTGTCACTGTGGGAGATGGTGAGCTAAGCTGCCGTGAAGCCGGAACTGAAGCAGTGACCGGGGTGACGGCCAGAAAAGGGAGGGGGAGTTTGAGAGACTGGCTGTGGGACCTGGAGGCTTGCAGGAGGGACGAGAAGAGAAGGAACAGCAAGGTTTCTCGCCTGGTCCCTGGGAGCGCATGTAAACTGACCCGAAGAACTCAGCAGAAGCATGTTGGGGTGAAGAACTGAGATGAAGGACTCACTGGTGAGGCAGACGTGTGCTTGAGAGGGCGTCAGAGAACATTTCTTGTAAGCTAATCACGTTTTACCAGAATCTGCATTTTTAGGGAGATGCATTTTTCTCACATTACTTTTTTTTTTGTATGGTAAAATATACATAACATAAAATATACCATTTTAACCATTTTTAAGCATACAGTTCAGTGGCATTAAGTACATTCATATCGTGCAATCACCACCACCATCCATCTTCAAAACTTTCTCATCTTCCCCAACTGAAAATCTGCACCCATTAAACATTCTTTATTCCCCCACCTCCCAGCCTCTGGCAACCATCATTCTACTTTCCATCTGAATTTGACAACTTTTGGAATCTCAGATAAGTGAAATCATAGAACATTTGTCCTTTTGTGATGGGTTTATTCAACTTAGCATAATATCTTCAAGAATCAGCCACATTGTAGCAGATGTCCAAATTTCCTCCCTTTTAAGGGTTAAATAATATTCTGTTGTACATGTAAACCACTTTTTGTTTGTCCATTCATCTGTTGATGGACATTTGGGTCACTTCTGTTTTTTGGTTACTGTAAATAATGTTTTTATGAACACTGATATACAAATATCTATTCAAGTCCCTGCTTTTAGTTCTTTTGTGTATATACGCAGAAGTGGAATTGCTGTATCATATAGTAATTTTATGTTTAAATTTTTTAAGAAGTACCATACAGTTTTCCACACCAGCTACATCATTTTACGTTCTCACTAGCCATACACAAGACTTCTGGTATCTCCATATCCTCACCAACACATGCTATTTTCTGTTTTATTATTTTTTCTAAATAGCCATCCTAATGGTTGTGAAGTGATGTCTCATTGTAGTTTTGATTTACGTTTCCCTAATTATTAGTGATGTTGAACATCTTTTCATGTGCTTATTGGCTATTTGTATGTCTTCTTTGGAAATATATCTACTCAAGTCTTTCGCCCATGTTTGAATTTTTAAAAAAAATTTTGTTGTTGAGCTGTAGGAGTTCTTTAATATTCTGGATATTAATTTATTATTTGGTAAGTGATCTGCAAATATTTTCTCCTATGCCCTTTTACTCACTTGATAGTGTACTTTGATGCATGAAAGTTTTTAATTTTGATAAAATCTAAGTTATTTATTGTTGCCTATGCTTTTGGTGTCATTATTTGCATTATTTTATATTATGTTACTGTACAATATTACATTATTTCTTGTATCTATAAAAAAGTCACAATGTTATGCTAAGTTTCTGGGGGTAATGTTGCAACTATGTGTCTGAGAAAATCTATTTTATAATTCTCTTGGGGTATTTTAATTATTAAACATATGGATGCACAATGTCAAGCTTGTGATCCTCGTACCATTCCCTCTGATTTTCTCATGTATCAATAGTCCCATCAATCTGCTAGTTTGCAGGATTGAAAATAGTCATTCTTGACTTCTCGTCCCTCTCCCTTCATGGCCAGCTCATTTCCCTTATTTTCCCAGGCAGCTAGGCTGCATTTCCCAGCTTCCCAGTAGTTAGATGAACACCCTCTGGCTGGCAAAACATGGGAAGAAGGATGTTTAATTCTGTCTAGGCTGGGAATAAAAGGTTCTATACAACCTCGATGCTGTCTCTCTTCCCTTATCTGCTGGCTCTATGTGGAGTAAAGATGTATCCAGTGGAAGACCATGTGGACAGTGTTGGAGCCACAAGGTGGAAGTGTTCTGGGTCCCTGAATGACTGTGTGGATCAAGCCCCTCCATTCACCCACATCGCACTGTGATGTGAGTGAAAAATAAACCTTTACTGAGTTAAGCCACTGTGTTTTTTGTTATAGCAGTTAGTCTGTTTAGACTAGTCCACCAATTCAGAAGTCCCATCAAGGCTATCTTTATAATGTCTCTCCTTGTCTCCTTCTTTTCATGCCTATATAGACTATTTTGGTCTTGTTGTTGCTGCCCTAACCTCTAAACTACTGTGATGATTTACTAACTGGATTTCCTGGTTCTAATCTTTCCTCCTCTAGTTCACCATCCACGCTCACAGAAAATAAATATTTCTAAGAGGATAAAAGCTTTATAGGCTTTTGTTCAAAAACCTTTGTTGTTCAGGGCTTTTTCGGATAGGATGGCTGCCTTCTTCCTCTCCCATCTTTCCCTCGCTTCATCCGTGGAATATTCATCATCCTCTGTACACTCCTGCTTTTTAAAAAATTTTGGCACCATCTGTTCCTCCTCCTATATCCTTATCTAAGGCTTGACTATCCTTCAAGTTCAATGCTTCTCCTCCTCCAGGGACCCTTCTGTAAACTCCCATCTTACTCTCTGTCTCACATCTTTGGCACTAGATGTGTGTTGCTCTTTACACACATAGTTCTATGCTTAATGTCTTCATCGAGACCAGAGACTCTTAACCTTGGATTCATCAATGGGATGTGGGAGCCCCCTGAAACTGTGCCAAGTTCTGTGTATGTGCATGTGTGTGCTTTGTTGTTTTGCAGAGGAGCTGGCCTTATAGACCTCACAGGTCCCTTTCCATATTGAAGGTTCATGAAACTGGGATATCCATGGCCCTTAGAAAACAATTCATGAGAGCAGGAACAGATATAATGTCTCAGAGATAAGAAAAGCGTGGGGCAGAGGCAAAGCTGGCTCATACAGAGAGCCCTTGGTACTTGTCCTGCTTTAATGGGAACCACTGCCAAGCTTCTGGGAGGGTCATCAAGAAATGTGCAGGAGTGACAGTGACTTGCTGTCCCTGTACAGCCTCACTTTGAGTCCTATTCCCTTTGGATCCCATAAGAAAAGAGGTTTGTAGAGTTAGCCGGAATGGCCTAGAGCCCCTCCAGCTTACTTTACTCCCTTCTCACCTCACCTCAGAGCTGTCTGGGGTGGGAGGGCTGGTTCCCGTCTAATCCTGAGGCAGGAGAATAGTTCCCCTGTCATGGCCATTCCTCTGAAATAATTTCACACTGGCCAGGGGCCCTGCTTTGCTCTGGTTCATCTCTATCCTCATAAGATCCATCTCCTCTGTGACTCTTACTGTTTGCTAAGCAACCACTGGCAACTAGCAATGCCTTTGCTAGCTTTTCCCCTCTACAGCTCTTTGAATGTTTAATAAATTCTTAATTAAAAGCTGGGCACCTCATCTATTTCTGTCAATTGCTTCTCTGTTGCAAAGAAGAGAGGCCTACAGGAGGGAAATGTTAGCCCAGCATCCCACCCTCCTTTCACACCCATAGTGACACACACGCGTGCGAGAGCGTGCGCACACGGCAATAGGGCTCGGTGCTGTATTTACATAATTCTATTGACATTTTGAGGCTAAAATTATGTATGCTACTTTAATTTGCTGTTAGATTAAATTATGAATGTTTGGAACGTAGTAATTTCTTTTGTTCTACGAACAGATTGTTTTATATATCTGCCTATATTACCAAGTTATTAATTTAATGATTTCATAATAGCAGCTCATTCCTCTGGGTAATATAAAGGCTGAAGTGCACACTCCGTACGGCGCAGGCAGACGTTGCTCGCCGTACGTGAATCGAAGGTTTTAGGAATAAAGATATTAGTTTCGGCAGCATGTTTAAGTGTGCATAGGGAAACTGGAGGATGTGTCAGGTCAGCTCCAGCTTCCCCATCTCATTTTAAAAAGGCAGGATATAGTCTAATGCCCATGAGACTGAATGAAAAATAATTTTCTTACATGAAGTCAAGCACCTGGCTGAACACCATCAAGTTTGAGAGCTGCTGCCTGCCCATTTTCTCTCACGGCTCTGGACGCAGTGTAGGTACGGCTGGGGTCTTCCCTCCGGTGGGGCTGTTGGGCTATTACCCTGTCAGCATCCTGGAGATGTGCTGCCATGGCAACGTGGCATTAGCTACATCATTCCGAAACTCGTTGCTAGCATCCAGCCCTGTTGTGGAGAAAGGGCAAAGGGTCAGCTGCTGTGTGGTGAAGGGGGAGACACAGGGGGTCTGGATTCAGAGGAGCCATCCTGCATCCCCAGGACTTGTGCTTGGACTGTCTGAGCCTCAGTTCCCTAATCAGTACAATGGGGGCGTTGGGATCAACTGCCCAACCAATTTTGTAGGAGTTGTGTGGCTCAAACAAGAAACAAATCGAAGACGGGAAAATGCTTTGTAATCAGTAACAGGGCTTTTTGGGTTGTGAGCAGGTACCTCCAATTACCACATCCAATATTAGCGCAACGATCATGGTAATTTTTATAGCTTCAGGGGAGTCACTGCTCTCTGGGCCTCAGTTCCCTCAGCTGATCTTGAGATTTGAGCTAAGGGACTTCTGAGGTACTCCCCATGACTGATATTTTTGGACTCTATTATTTTTTAGAGAAACCACCACAATGCTTCATTTTAGTTGGGAAGCCAATGCTGAAGGAGGAATCTCGCAAGGAAGCACAGCATATCCAGTTGTTCAATAAATATTGAGCACCTCTGACTCAACAAGCACTGATTTAGAGAGGCACATCCAACAATCTCTAACACAGGTACTGTTTCTGCCTTCTCCAAGCAGATGGTCTAATGGGAATCAGACGATTAAACAGGTGATCACGACACCCTGTGATGAAGGGGGTGTGCACTGACTCCAGACTGGGGCCAGGTATGAGGATGGAAAACCTAGGCTGAGACCTCAAGGTTGACCATGGGTCAGTGATGCATAGAGGGAATGAAGGGGTGGGTAGAGCAAAGATGCTTCAGGAAGAAGATGTACCAAAGATTAGCAGAGGCCATCTCTGGCAGGTGTTGAGAGCCCCACTAGGCAAAGGGCAAAGGGGAGCCATTGAAGAAAAGAAGGGATATGATTTATAGTCCAGAAAGGATGCCATGGCTGCCATGGGAGAATGGTTTAGAAGAAGGTCAGATTGGAGGCTGGGAGACCAGTAGGAGACGGTCGTAGTAATCAAGATGAGAGGTGATGAGGGGCCCATGTAGGCAGTGACAGTGCGGTGGGGGAGGTTCGGAAAGTAGATTTGATATGGACTCCATTAGGCTGTTGGTTAGAGGGGGACAAAATAGAGAACTGTGAAGAGGGGCTGGCAGAGGTGTTTGAGGCTGCCCTTAGCCCTTCAAGTTCTTCCATCTCTAGCTCTTCTACCATTTCTTTAAAGGACGCTCTCGCGCCCACCCTTCCTCCCACAGCCAACACACACTGGCACGTGCACAAACACATCCAGTTGAATGTTCAAAGACATATTCAAATGTCTTAGCTTCTCTGTGTACTCAGTAAGGTGGGCAAAAAAAAAAAAAAAAAACTTCTCTGCAGAGCTGACAGATTACCAAGATAAAAACAATGTCATTACTTAGACTTTCTTCACTTTTTTTGCCTTTGCGTGTCACTTCTGTGAGATGTTCCTGATCTCAAGAAAAAAGAAAGAATTCCTTTCTTCTGTGCTTTGTCTACAGCCTTAGTTATCATTGTTTCTGTCCAAGTTAGTTTCACGGCACTGTAGTGTGTCTTAATCATTTCTGAGTTCCTGGTGCATAGCGCCCTGTCATCAGGGGAGACCACAGTCATCAGGGGAGACCACAGTCATCAGGGGAGACCACAGTCATCATTGCTAGATGATTGATAAGCCATTGGACTGAAGGCCACTCAGTCTGATACCTCATGAAGGGAGTTCTGGGGTACCCTTCCCAGCTTCCCCCAGAAAAAAGCCTGGATCTCCTGCCTTGAGATGTGAGGCACTGAGTTATCAGAATCTGATGCCAAGCATCCTCCTCGATTACAGAAGTGCCCAAGCCAGACCCCTCTGGGGCCTCAGAGAAAAGTTACAAGTCGCTGCTTTGGAAATGTAAATTAATGTGGACTAACTCATTAGCTGGAGGTGGGCAAGACGGAGACAGACAAGGAGAGAGAAAAGTAGGGTCAGTCGCAGCTCAGGTAAGACGGGGTAGGAGCTATGAAAGAGGAAATGTCTACAATACAGAGATGGTGGAAAATAGAAAGCGGCATGAACAGCAACAACGGCGATGTCCGGCTGAGCCAGGAGCCGGAACTGGAACAGAGATCAGCAGCAGAGGGTGGTTTTCCCAAGTCTGTAAGAGATAAAGTCAGTGTAGGATTTGCCAGCGATGATCCAGGGAGGTGAAGATCAACTCTTTTGGGACATCGGGGGAGACAGAGAACAGGGGGAAACAACTTGGGCTGGAGTATCCAAAAGGACGAGATGTGTCTGTCTTGTTCATGGCTGTGTACTTGTGCCTGAGGCTGACACTTCACAGGTAGTCCATGTAGGATGAATGGATGCTGGGTGCTGTCTTTGAGAGCCATGCAGAGGTGGAAGAAGAGGGTTGTCCTCAGGTGGGGGAAGTAGGCAGCCGCATCAGGGCCTCAGGACTGGCTTGTGGGCAAAGCAGGGGGAGGCAGATCTATAGTACCAGGTTGCATTCCAAGACATCTCTAGCGGGTGCCTCGAGAATCCTCCCGCAGTGGTGTATTATTGCTTCTACGCTAAACATCATGGAACGAGAGAATGATGACTCAGAGGCCCCTAGAGAAAGGCACTGGGCAGGAGTCGCGGGTCCAGGCTGTGAGTCGAGGTCTGCTAAAGGAGTGGGTAGGAGCAGAGTGATCTTCAGGGAAGTGCAGAGGGCCTCTGTTTTTTATTGCAAATTGTTGGATGGTTTTTTGTTTTTTCTTTTTGTGCCTCACCAGAAGATCACCTCTGTGGGTGAGAATGGAGTGGGGGTGGGCGTTATGGTTAAAATCCAGGATGAGGAGACTTTGACTTCACATCGTCTCCAAATAAAAAACCCAGAGACTTTGCAAGAGGCCATTTGAAGCAATTCGAAGCCTGGAGCCCTGGGCTATTTAATGTTTCCAGCAATGAACTAGATGATGAAACAGAGCACGCTCATTAATTTCATAGATGACACCCAGCTGAGGCTGGAGGGGCACCTTGGAGGATCGGATTAGAATTCAAATCAACTCCAGTGGGTCTTAGAGACTGGTCAGAAACCAACCAAATGAGATTTGAGAAGGACAAGGGCAAAGTGAGGGGAAGGCAGCCACACCAATGCTAAGACCCACTCCTGCCTGAAACCTGAA
>JAQQSQ010002816.1:0-10240 GCA_028627145.1 Eidolon dupreanum | reverse complement strand
GGTTCTGCTGGTCCTCATGGGTCTGCCTGTCCCGTCTCTGATGGTTCTGCTCATTCTCATGGGTCTGCCTGTCCCATGTCTCACATGTGGTTTCCTGACCCTCAAGACTGTGTCTGTGCCAGCTTTGGTGGCCCTGCTCTTCATCTGCCTGGTGGCTCTGCCCCTCACCACGACTCTGCCTGGTCTGGGCCTGCCTGTGGCCTTGCTCACTAGAGCGTGACTGCTGGTCAGTCCCTGTGTGACAGCGTGGCCTTTCTTGCTGGATTTGTGCTACGAGTTTGTGTTGCTGGTGTTGGCTGTCCTCCTCGGGCCCCCAGGCCTGGCAGCTGTTCTGCTGCCCTTGTCGAGACTGGACTCTTGGTCCCTGATCTCGGTTCACTTCCTGTCCTTGCGTCTGTTGGCTCAGTGGCCCTGGCCTTCCTGACTGCTCGGCATGTGGGTCTCTGCTTGTGTCTGTGCTCCCTCGGGAGCCCCTGTTCAGCCTGGTGTCCCCGGCCTCTGGCTGACTGCGCTGCGAGCCCCGGCCTTGTCTGTCTGTCTGGCCATACTGAGAGCTCAGGCCTTGTCTGTCTGTCTGGTCGTAATGATAACTCTGGCCTTGTCTGTCTGTCTGGCCATACTGAGAACTCTGGCCTTGTCTGTCTGTCTGGCCATAATGATAACTCTGGCCTTGTCTGTCTGTCTGGCCATACTGAGAGCTCTGGCCTTGTCTGTCTGTCTGGCCATGTTGAGAATCCAATTCTTGCCTGTCTCTGTGACCACAGCCTGATTCCTGACCCAGCCTCCCAGACTGACCATAATAAGAGGCTGATTCCTGTTGGTTTCTTTGGCTGGAGCGAGACTCTCCCAGTTTTCCAGACTGCCCATAAAGAGAATCCTGAACTTGTCTCTCACACTGACTTAAGGCAAAGATATGTCCTTGTCCTTTGGACTGGTCACTGATAGATTTATGACTCAATCTTTGACCAGAGCTGGAGTCCTGACCTTGCTTCTCAGACTGGTCACAGTGGGAGTCCCTGTTCTGTGTCCCAGACTGGCCGTAGTGGGAGTCCTTGTCCTGTCTCCCGGACTGGCCATAGTGGGTGTCCCTGTCCTGTGTCTCAGACTGGCCGTAGTGGGAGTCCCTGTCCTGTCTCCCGGACTGGCCATAGTGGGTGTCCCTGTCCTGTGTCTCAGACTGGCCATAGTGGGAGTCCCTGTCCTGTGTCTCAGACTGGCCGTAGTGGGAGTCCCTGTCTTGTCTCCCATACTGGCCGTAGCGGGAGTCCCTGTCCTGTCTCCCATACTGGCCGTAGCGGGAGTCTCTGTCCTGTCTCCCGGACTGTCCGCAGTGGGAGTCCCTGTCCTGTCTCCCGGACTGGCCGTAGCGGGAGTCCCTGTCCTGTGTCTCAGACTGTCCGCAGTGGGAGTCCCTGTCCTGTCTCCCATACTGGCCGTAGCGGGAGTCCCTGTCCTGTGTCTCAGACTGTCCGCAGTGGGAGTCCCTGTCCTGTCTCCTGGACTGGCCGTAGCGGGAGTCCCTGTCCTGTCTCCCATACTGGCCGTAGCGGGAGTCTCTGTCCTGTCTCCCGGACTGTCCGCAGTGGAAGTCCCTGTCCTGTGTCCCGGACTGGCCGTAGCGGGAGTCCCTGTCCTGTGTCTCAGACTGTCCGCAGTGGGAGTCCCTGTCCCGTGTCCCAGACTGACTGTGGTGGGGGTCCTGCCTTTCTCCCTCGTGCTTCTGCTGGTGCTGTCTGCCTGTGTTTCGTGGAAACTTCTGGTCTTGTGCCCCATCCTTCTCCCCTTCTTGCTGGAAGGTTCTGTCTCCACAGGACTCAGCATCCAGCTTACGGTAGCAAGCTTGGGCCAGCTGGAACACCAACAAGAGATATTCATTGAAATCAACATGCCCGTTTCTGTCTTTATCCAGGAGGCTCAGGATGGTTTCCACAGTCTCCGGGTCGTTCGGCCTCTGCGAGAAATAAAACAAAGAGCCACATTGGATGTTTTCCTTGGCCATGTCCACACCCCAGCCTTTCCAGGGAGCACGAGTCTTCCTGGGTTTGAAACCACCCATCCGAAGTGGCTTCGGCTGGGTTCTAGTCTTTGATCAGCTGGTTCTTAGGCCTCATCCCTTGCTGGGCAGATGGGAGCACGGCACTTCTTTAAAACGAACCCCATTAATAATTATTTTGAGTCACTCGAGGAAGCTGTCCCTTCCCATCACACGCCATGTTGTACTTGTTTGTTTACCTACTTCTTCCCAACCACTCTGTGAGATTCCGGGGGGCGGGGCTGGGGGAGGAGGCTGCTCTCCTCTGTGTCCCCAGCGGCTAGGACGGTGCCGCTATGGGGTAAGTGCTTCATGACGCATTATGGAAGGAGTGAGTGATGGATGAGAAGATGTGTGGACAGCGCCAAAGCATAGACGTCAAGATGTGAGTCTAGATCATCTTCTGCGAAATGAGTTCCGGTTTGAAGTTGTGCTTCCTCCTGTTCAAACTCAGCTATAAGGAGGCGTGTGTGTGTGTGTGTGTGCGTGTGTGCATACATTTCTGTGCATATGTGTGTGCGTGTGCTGGGAGAGAACTATAAGGACCTGCCTGAAATTCTTTTAGTTACAGAGAGGAGCTTGACCAAATAAGGCGAACGCCATCGAGCCCGGGCGCAGGTGTCAGACTCGCTCGACCTTGACTCGGGCCCGGAGCCTGGCGTCTTACCCGGAGGATGCTCCCGAACTCGGCCAGCAGCAGCTGCTTCAGCTCCTGTTTACACAGCAAGGTGCAGCCTCCGTTCTCCTGGGCGTATTTCTGGAACACTTTGATCACGTTGAGGATGCTGTTTAGGAGCTGAGCCATTTTGGCAAAGACAGGTGAATCTAAAAGAAGAAATGAAATTTGGGTCGTGTTTAGGGGGAAGGCCAGGGGAAGGCATTTTCAAAGGGAAGTGGCCCCTGTCGGGTAGGGAAAGGAGCTCAAGACGTGACAGCCCCTTCTTAGCCAGACTCCTCACTCCGCGTGAGCTACCGTGGGTGGTGGGTGCAGACTACAGGTCCCTGGCTGGGAAAAAGCAAATAATATGTGGTAGGTGTTTGACACGCCCTATCCTCCACTCCAGGTGGTACTTGCTAGATTGAAACTCTCAAACTAGAAGGAAAAGGAAAAGTAGTCAGGAGCCCACAGGGCCAGAGCCAATGTGCTGAGGCCTAATTTTCCACACACAGGAGGCGGCACTAAATAGACCCCCACCGAACAGGCCACAAAACGGGCCTTGCTACGGGCGGGCCAGAGGGCCAGAGGTCTCTCGCCACGGGCCAAGGAGGCTTCCCGTGGGGCAGGTTCTAGCAAGAGCTTCCAGCCTGGATGATCATTCACGATTATGATCAGTGAATACAAAAATGGTGACAGATGAAAACGGCGAGTAGCTTGACTGCATGGATGATGGGAAGTACATCTGATCGGCCCGGCTCACACTGGCCGTACCGGAAGGCAGGGCTCTTTGGGGTCTGGATCTCAGCGATATTTCTTCTCGGGGTGGGAAAATTCCAGTTACCGGGTTTACAGGCCCCCTCACTGAAACCCTAACTGCAAAGCACGTCGGCCTTGCAAAAGCATGCCAGTAACGAGTGCAAGGGACGAGCTGGGTCCCTGGACTCTTGCTGTGGCCCCGTGGTCCAGGGCCTTGTCCTCACGAGCTCTAAGCAAACGACAGCTGTTCCACCCCGGAGACTAAGCGACCCGCCGGCGGTTCCAGCCCTCGCTTTTGGGGTGCCTGGGACACCCTGAAATGTGAGCATGCACGTTTACGAGCTCAGAAGTAGGCCACCCCAGCTGTGGTCTCATCCTCAGGGAGAACCAAGAAAGGGGGCAGGAGAGGGCCCGAGGCCGTCACCCACAGGCGTGGGCTCAGCCCGCTGCAGCCCAGCGCCTGGCAGCCATCATCGAGAGCCTCGTAGACACTGCCGAGCTGCCCCACGCATGATGCACATCTTACCTGCTGGAGGAGGAGCGGGCAGAGCGAGGAGCCGAAGAGGATACCGCAGACCTGGAAACCCATCCTATTTATAGGGGTTTTAATCGTCCGTCCCAGGAGACACCCATTCTGTGGCAGAGCCTGAATCACCCTGGGCCCAGCCCAGCTCGGCCCAGCCTGGCCTCTCCCTCTGCAGACCGTTCGGTGTGTTTACTTCCCCCACTTGCTCACCAACCTGTTTGTCATTAGATTAGGTGACACTGTTCAAGCCTCAGCCCCATTTAATTAGGGGAGTGTCCGTGTGCGTGCCGTGGGGGTCCCAAAAGACAGGGGCGTGGGCTGAGTTCATCCTTAATATGTGTCATGTACCAAGGCTAATGGAGGACAGGAGTCAAATACCGAAGATCGTCAGCGTGGCCACTTCACGAAAGCCTGGCCAAGGAGGCGCTGGAGTCCAGGGCCATGGCCGGGACACCGTCCTGGGAAGAGGTTACCTCAGGCTAATGTCCTGCTTCTATCGGTGTATTTTCTTCCATTAACCTACGTTGAAATTGCTTTTTACTTAACAGCTGTGCAGGCTCGTGGGAGAAGTAGGTACATGACAAGTTTGAAGCGATGATGGTGGTGTTGCCGCCACGCGAGCCTTTTACGGTCTTACTAAAAAGTTAGAGTTGAGGGACAACACTTATGCCGTGAGCAGAGACGCTGCCCAGCACCTGGGCCTCCACCTGCTCGCCCGCCCTGCGCCCATGGCGTAAGCACGGGACGTCACAGTGAGTCTTGGGGGAGTCAGTGAACCGTCGAATTATGAAAGCATTTGGGAATCCTGTGTAAAGTGTGAAAAATTCTAGATTTGCCTGTGCTTTCTTCTTTTGTCTCTGGCTGGACCTTCTTCTCTGTCTCCATCCTCAGTCACTTATCAGTGATGGCCTGTGCCGTTGCTGACTGCGTGCTCAGGGCTCCACAGGAAAATCACGCACGTCCAGAGAGATTTTGGTTCTGTTGGGATAAAGAAGCTTCGCCCACAAAAAGATTTAGGATACCCGGAGCTGTGGGGTCTTTAGGGGCCAGGCTCGGTCCCCTTAGGAGGTGGGGTTTCTTTTGTTCCCCAGAGGGTTCAGGTGGGCAGGAAAGAACACAGAGAAATTCTGGTGGGAGCAGCGAAGGACCAGCGGTCCGAAGGTGGGAATTTTCAGCGTGCATATGGACCGGAGTGAGCTGGAAAGTCTGCCTGGAGCAGAGGGGGCAGGAGAACAGGAGTAGAGAAGTTTGGAGCCGAAAAGGAAACCTAGTCTTCGCCTCCTAACTTCACAGATGGGGAAACTGAGGTCCAGTTAGACCGAGTGACTTGCCGAGGGTCCCACAGGGCTGTGACCGAAGCCAGGCCTGGAAGCCTTGTTCCCTTACCCCAGCCCAACACACTTTCGTGTACGTTCTCTGAGGCAGATCTGGGTCCTGCTTTAGCGTTTACTTTAATGAGAAACGGGAAGCAGGGACCATTTCGGTCAGGACAGGTGCCATGAGCGGAGCCTCGTTTGGGGGAAGATCTTCATCTGACCGCAGTGAGGTGGCCAGCTGTGTCAGTGTGGCCGGGGCTGAGGGGTTGCCCAGGACACAATTCTTTCAGGGCTGAACGCGGGAGAGTTCTGGGCAGCCCGAGCCAAGC
Organism: Eidolon dupreanum; assembly: GCA_028627145.1. Taxonomy (NCBI): domain Eukaryota; kingdom Metazoa; phylum Chordata; class Mammalia; order Chiroptera; family Pteropodidae; genus Eidolon; species Eidolon dupreanum. The sequence goes on along the minus strand of JAQQSQ010002816.1, from coordinate 4,623 downwards.
TGGCCGCCCTGGGCCGTGGGGGACAGGACAAGCTGGCAGGAGCAGCATCCGAGCAGGTGGGGGGCCCCGTGTGCGGCCCACACGGGAGTGGCCGGGACGCTGCAGTTCATAACGACAGGAGGGGAGCTGGATGATGGAGGGAAGGAAAGGATGGGGTTTGGCCACAGACCAGGTGAGGGGCAGGGAGGACGGAGAAGGGGAGACTGCAAGGCTTCAAGCCTCGAGAGCCAGGAGCACACGACGGACAGGAGCTGTGGCTTCTGAGGCGGCCGGCGGGGTCTCAGGCCCAGCGCCCCCCACGGCGGTCCACAGGCTTTCTGCCTGGGGGTCTCGTCGTCCTCCCGCCAGCTTGCCCCCTCTGCTGTTGGGGGGGTCTCCCAGCGCTGGTCAGAACTTGCTTACATGTGTTTATAAATCCTGAGAGCTGAGTCATGCTAGGGTTCTCATTCTGCTTTTGTATCTCAGTTGATGAGAGCTACTCAGTTATGTCTCTCTTTACCTATCGGAACCAAAAACCAAGAGAGGGTTTGGTGATGCCAGGGCCAAATAAGGGGAGTGGGGGTAGCGTCAACAGCCGCCGCGGCCCCCTTTCTGTGGACACCTGCCAGGGCTCCTGGCAACCGTTTGTTCCTTCGGGTTAGGGGTTAGACGGGCAGGTCTCTGCCTGATGCTGAGTGGCCGGGATTATGTTCTTAGCAGGAGGTCTGCTGTGTGTGCATTCCTTCAAGCTTCGTTCCTCCGGGACCAGTAGAAACAGCTCATCAGCGGGGACTTGCGGGCATGGGGGCGGGGGTGCATTTTGTAGGCACCGAGATAAAAGACGCAGTCCTTGTCCTGAAGGAAATATTTGTTTCCTAAGGTGGATTCCACCAGGTCCCAGCTGTCGAATTGCTACTGTCGTCGCCAGGACGTTGAGAGGGACAGGTTAGGGGGAAGAAGGGGAGGAGGCAGGGGCTAGAAATAACATATTTAAAGAAATTGTGGAGCAGACTGGCTAATTTAGGGCAAATCACTTAACCTCTTGGTCGTGAGCTTCTTCATCTATAAAAGCAGAGGGTTGGACTGGTCTCTCAAGCTTCGTTTTTTGGTACTGACATGCTGAGATGCTGAGATTCCTGTCTTAGGGTCAGTGGGCTTCAGAGGTTATATTTTAACTTTCCTTGACCGATAAAGGCCTCAGAGCTGTGTGCTCCTCAGCCTTTCTCTGGAAAACAGGGAGGACAGTGTGGGTGTCCTGCTCCTTAGCATTTGTAAGCTGCGTGAGGCCTGCCTGGTTTTTATTCATCGTTTTTCAGAGCATTTTGCCGCTTCTGTTTGCATTCGTGATGGAGCGAGGCAGGATGTTTTTAAGCTACAATTTACTGAGGTCTTGCTGTTTGCCAGGCTCCACGTCAGGCATTTTACATACGCCAGGCTTGTTTCATGCCGACGGCTCCTCGAAACGGGCAATATTATTATCAGTTTTCAAACAAAGAAACCGAGGTTCAGAGTAGGATAAGTAACTTGCTCGAGGTCAAGCCGTGTGGGACGGCGGAGCCGGGGCCTGAAGCCGCATCTCCCTGGCGACACAGCCCTTGTCCACGGCCCCTGTGTTGGCCCTCAGGAACAGGACCGGTGGTCACCCAGCACAGCACGAGGAGGAGCTTCCCACGACGGCCGGCGTGAGTGGAACGCAATGGCTTCCTCGTGACGGGCTACGGAGGAACCCAGCCTCGGAACGGGAACCTCCTGGTGTGCAACCCGCCCAGTGTTTGTCCTTTTCCTGTGCCTCTCCAGAGCCGGGACGCGGCCAGCGCTGAAGGCTTGTAATCTCTCGAGGAGACGGGACGGGTGCTGGTACTGACATACTAAAAAACGGCCTCCCCAGCCAAAGTGCCCTGTCGTCTTTACAACGGACAGAGCACCCTCGAAGTTCCCTCGTTCCCATGCCCTTTGCTTCGTGACCCTCTCGCCGGCCTTCGCCGCCTGTCTCCCATGGGTGCAGGTGTGCCTGGTGGGTGTGGCAGGTGCCTTTTTGAGCTCATAGAGTTTTCAGGGAGTCTCTCTGTCACGTTCCACCAAATCATTAAGGATAATTATCATGGGACTCACAGACTTCCTTTTTCCTGCTTTTGAGATGCCGGGTGGCTATTTAGTGAGGTGAAACCCACAGAACAGGACGCAGAGGCTGGCTGAGTTTGCACGACCGACCCGGAGGCCGCCGGAGCGCCCGGGGCAGGCTCCGCCCCTGTGGAGGCCTCGGCGGGAGCAGGTGCTCCGGCCGCAGGTGCAGCAAATGAACACCTTCCCCTGCAGAGGAGAGGGGCTGATTAATAGACAGAAGAGTCTTTGAGATCTCTTGATATTGAAAGGTCATTTATTATCATCTACACGAATAAGTTCTCATTTTATAAATCTGTCTTTGCAGATGAAATTGCCCTCCCGTTAATTACAGGCCGTTGTCCTGTGATGACATCGGGGAGCGTCAGTGGTTTTTGAAGGTGCCCCTGGCCTCAGTGATATTTTAACCTTGTCGGGAGGTGTGCTCTCTGCCGAGGAAGAGCTCTGGGGTCCCCGGGCCCCTCACGCACGGGGTTCAGCCTGGAGCCGGGCTCCTCCCAGGCAGCTCATGGCCCGGCCATTGCTTCTACCACAGGCTTTCGTTTTCTTGACAAGATCTTGTCACCCCTCCCCTCCCCACGTCTCAGGCCATATTCCCCCCCTCCCCCGACAATGAAATAAGCGAGAAGGTGTCAGAAGCCAGCACTGAGCACCGCCGACGGCATCCTGGGCTGTCCCCAGGCTGCAGACCAGAGCCTCGTGTCTTTGAGGTCGGCCACGCGTGGCAGAATTCGCTCACTTGGGCCAAGTTCCTGAGATTCCTTTTTTGTGTGTGTTAAATGGCTTTGTTGAGACGTCATTCACACACTAGATGATTCACCCGTTGAGAGTGCACAGTTCAGGGAACATCTGAGATCTCGCTCCCCGGCCTACGTTATCCGTTCGGCTCAAATAAACTCGTAAAAATTCTCAAAAAAACAAAATGCATACAATACAATGTTTTTAGTATTGCACAACTATCACTAAAATCTAGTTTAAGACCACCCCGCCCCCACACCCTGCGCCCACTCTCTGCCCGCGGCAACCATGAGTCTACACAGTCGCCTCTTCTGGAAAGCTCACGTTTATGTCTGTGACCCTTTCGACCTTCAGCGTGGTGTTTCCGAGGCTCCCGCGGGTGGGGCCCAGTGCCGGCACTCCGTGTCTGCCCCGTGCGGTGTGGACGGACCACACGCGGGGGGCCCGCCGCCAGCCCTTCCCGCGTTTGGCCCCTGACCGTGTGGACGTGGCGCCGTGAGCAGTTTTCGTGTGGACGCACGTTGTCAGCTCTCTCGGGCGCCCCCGTATAGATCAGACTCTGCTAGACGTCCGAGGAACTGCCGAGCCGTCTCGAGCTGCTCTTACGAACCTTTTTGGGGAGGGGCGTTCGGTTTAAGGGCCCTGGCTTGGGGAGGCCGACCGGCCGGGGCAGGGGGTGAACACGCTGGCGCTCTGTGAGGTTTCCGTCATGTTCTAGGGCTACGAGCCGGTCATTTGGGGTCCCACAGTGTTTTCAGCTCCCTGCCCCCCCATCCATCTGCCTCGTGGGGACGGGGGAGGCGACTTTGGGAGCCTGGGTCTGTGGGAGCCACTGCTCAGGCGCCTGCCTGTCCTCTCCAGCAGCCCTCAGACCCCCTCCTGCTTTCTGGGTGCTGTGCTGGCCCCCCACCTCGGAGCCCCAGAGACCCGTGCTTTGGGGATCAGGAGCCTTGGGTCGTCCCCCGGGCCCAGTGCTCACTTCCACTGTGAACGTGGAAAAGACGATGCCACTTGGTGACTCAGTTTCCTTCCATATCCGAAAACGAGGGAGGCGTGTGAAGCCTGGGCTGGTGGCCGGGTGGCTTCCCACCTCTGCAAGTCTGCGGTCCCCTGATGCTCTGAGAGTCTCCCGGACAGCGGGACTCACCAGGACAAGCGCTGTGCCCCCTGCACCCCCCTCCCCTCCCCTTGCCGCCTCAGCTGGCCCCGCCCCTCTGTGGGCCCGGCCAGACTTGGCTCCATCCCCACAGCACTTCCCGCGGGAGTTCCCACGCAGCCCCTTCCATCCACAGTGTCTTCGTCGTGGTCCCAGGGGCTCTGCGTGGCCCCCGTCCCCACGGGAAGGAGGTCGGTCGCTTCCGGCAGCGTCCAGAAACAGCAGCGCCTTCCTGTCCCGCGAGACGAGGCCCGGGGAGCCACAGCTCGGGGATTAGGGGAGGGGCCCAGGCAGGGTGAGTCAAAGGTGGCAGGGGCCTGGCTGCCTACCTGAGCACCTGGCCTTCCTTTCCCTCGGGCTGGTGAGCAGGAGGAGGGGCTGGGATCACCCCCAGCGCTGTGTTCTGGGGTCCCGCTCTGCCCCTGGGAGGCGACGCTGCTGCAGACAGGGGGAGTCCCCGCCACCTGGAGGGCTCGAAGCCACGCACCTTAAACCTCTCAGATTCCGTTACCAGGGGCTCCGGCTACCCAGAGCCTTCCTGCCCACGGAAAGGGAAACGTTAAGGCCCGGGAGGCGGGCGTAACTTTGTCCGAGGTCACACGGGGTCCTGCGAGAGTCCGGTCAGGCTG
>JAQQSQ010002815.1:0-10241 GCA_028627145.1 Eidolon dupreanum | reverse complement strand
CCAACTCCAGTGTCCAGCATGCACTTCTTCATGCCTGAGGTAGGGTTGAAAATCAAAACTAGTAAAAAAAACTGACCAGTATGGTCCTTACATTTTTAAAAAATGCATAAGGCACGTTTTGGTGGAATGTGCAGTTTTTATAGGCTTTGCAGCGATGTTACGTGCCTGGCCTCTGAAGCGAGCCACACCAGGGTCGTCATTACCACAGACAGAAAGTGAATGGTGACCTTTGGGGAGGGACACTTCGCGGCTGCTCAGGAAGAGTATCTGTCATAGCGGTGGGGAGAGGGGGGAGAATGCCACCTTCACATGTCGACTGATGATGAGAAAAATCTATTGACATTTTGATATGTTTCGAGGTGGAATGTGGCGTCTGCTCATAAGCTAACTCCTAGACCTGGAGATGTTTAAGTTCACTATATTTCCACCTGGTGGCAATGACTGAGGAGAGGGCAGAGGGAATAAGCAGAGGGGATGGGATGGCTGACGTGGTTGCAGTCTCAGGCCCTCTTCAATTCTACAAGGCCACGAGTCATGCCAGTGCGAGTAGCACATGAACGTGCCCAATTTAGGACTAACAGGAATCGTGCAAAACAAAAACCAACAAAAGAAGATTTCCACTCCAAAAAGTGCCTGAGCTGAGCGGCCTCAGGGGCTTCAAAGCTGGGCGCTGAGAATCTAGCACATTTGGCATGATGCTTATCGATGACCCAGAAAATGACAACTTGTAGAAAGAGAGAGGGAATAAAATAAAGAAAAATAACTTTACGAAATTTGTCCTAATAGGCAGCAAGGATAATACCTGTAGGATATGGCGTTGACCGAAGAAAGCCAGGCGGTATGAGAACTTGGCTAGCAGTGGGAACAAGACCAGGAGCGTCGCAGAGAACAAGCAAGCTATTTTGATATTTCATATGTTTTCTCTTTTCCCACAAGTCAACTATTTACACACTGTCCTTAGCTTCACAGATATGACCATTAAAACTGATGAAGTTATATCATTTTGTGATATTATTTGATGGAGATGACAGGAATCAGCATAATGTTTGGCAAATGTCACTGGTTATTTCTATTTTCTTTTCTTTTTTTTTAATTTTCTAATAGCATCACGAGATTGATAAAATCAGAGTAATTTAGCAATGTGTCTCCTAGATTCTATTTTGAAAGGTATTATTATAATTTTTGTTGAATAGAGTTTTTAGAGAAAATTCTTTATGAATTATACATCTGTGTTTATGTTGTATGGTTTTATGGGGACATGTATGTTAGGAATTTGATTAGAAGTTTTACTACTTAATTATTTTACTTTTTGTAGCTAAGAATGAGAAAGCCAATTTTGGAAGAGAAGCTTAATCTTCTCTCATATTCAAGAATATATCTCCCCTACCCCCAAATATTGAGGAGCTACACTGAATAAAATTGGGGCAGTGTATATAGGGAAAATAAAAAGCCTGATACATTTTGAACATTCAATTAATACATAGTATTATTTGTGGGCACTGCTTCAATGATTTAAAGAATTTAAGAGTTGAAAAAGAATTTGTACATTTAAGGTAATTTTTTTTTTTATTAATTACTGTGGTTTGGGGCATCCTTGCAATAGATGTGAAAACCTTCAAATTCACCTTCTCCTAGGAAACCAAAAGAGAGCAAAATAAATGCAGTGAAGGAGTTTCAGTGCTCATCTCTCATGAATTCTTATGGAATTAGGCATGTGAATAAGACAGTGGTTCAATTTAATAAACACACAGGGGTCGTGGCTTTGAATCGGATTGGATTTTCAGGATCACCTTCCCTCCCCCTTTGAAAAGCTATGAACTTCTAGAGGTTATTATTATACGGAGTGAAATAAGTCAGACAGAGAAAGATAAATACCCTATGATTTCACTTATACGCAGAATCTAAGGAACAAAAAAGAACAAACTAATCAAAAACAGACTCACAAATATAGAGGACAATCTGGTGATGGCCAGAAGGGAGGGGAAGGAGGGGCAGGGAGAAAGTGGTGAAGGGTTAAAGAAGTACAAACTGATAGCTGATAGAAGGTCACAGGGGCAGGCAGCACAGCATAGGGGAGGCAGTCAGCAGTAATACACTGGCTATGTACAGAGCCAGAAGGAAGATAGAATAATCAGGGTGATTGTTTTATAAACTATATAAATGTCTAACCAGTGTACTGTATACTTGAAACAAATAAAGTTAAATTAAAAAAATATCTTAAAGGTGGAACTATTCCCCAGGATAACCTGATAGGTCTATTAAAATTTCAATGATTCATACATGTTGGAGAAGTTGACAAATGCCCACAGATTTGAATTTTAATTACTCATGATGTCAAAGAAGCCAATGCCCCTTTTGTAAAAATGATCGCAGACGCACTTCCTCTTGACACCTGCAGTGTGTTGACCTGTACGTAGCATTTTCAGTGTGGGTTTATGCCAAACGTGTGATGATCTTTAGAGGTGTGGTTCCTGGTTTAGTATTTTTCTTCATTTATACGCTCTGTTATTTGCAAGTATATCTCAGACACACGCTCTTGTCTTTAATTATGTAGATAGCAATTCAAGGGGGAATGCCCAAATTTCTGCTCAATTTAAATGTGGCTTTTCCCTGTTTTCCCAGATGAGTGCATATTCCTGGAGTGGAGGGTGATGCTGAGTGTTCTTCCCCAGGCAAGGAGAGACTTGTTTTCTAGGTGTGCCTGAGGCAAAAGGACAGGTACAGGTTTTTTTCTAGGCCAGAAGATCTCCAACAGGAACTAGAGCAACAGTTACAGTTATTGACTCTTGGGTTATTACCGTGAGCAAGTCGTTAGGTTGCGTCACGTAAAATTGATAATTTTGACAAATTTTAATCTACAAAAACTAATTGTATGTGGTTTAATGTGATATATTGCTGTATATGTGCAAGGTGAGAGATTTTCTGTCCAGGCTTGTCCTCAAACACTACAGACTGGTGTCTCCTTCAGATGGGAGGACACAAGAAAAAGCTGATGATCTCGTAGTTTACTACATGACCCTGGGAGAGAAAACCCACTTAACACGGTGTGTGGCAAAGAGCTTGGACTTAGAAACAAGACAGTTCTCAACTCATTGTCCTATTACTATGAACAAATCATTTCGCCTTTCTGAGTTTGTTTCCCCAAATCTATAAAATGAAAATATAATAATAGAAAGAAATGGGATAATTGATAATCCACATGAAGAAAAACTATCTCAAGGCCTGTGGTGTAACTTGCAGTCAATAAGTGTTCTTGACCTTCCATTTCTCCACTGAGAGTGTGCCATTTCAAGGTTGGGATCCGAGCTGCCTTGTGTGATGGAAGAGACAATCTTGCATGAATGGCTCTTCTTGATGAGAGCAAGGGCAGCTGCTTCGTCTTTCTAAAGACCCTCTTGCCCACGTTGCAGCTCAGAGCCTTTCCTTCTCAAATGTGCTTCTCTCAGCCACTCACTCAGGTTTTACTGGCTCCCTTGGGAAAAGCAAGTGGCCTATGCTTAGAATAGCATCAGCTGCTTTCTTAAGTATTTGAGCTAATGCTCAATTCTAATTTGGCACTCATAAAATTGTTTTTAAGCACTGGCTATATATAAACATTTTGTTTCAGACAACCTTTTAAATATATACAAGGTATTTTTAGATTTAGTTCGAAGGAGGAAAATAGAAATAGAAGAAAACAAATAAATAAATTATATATATATATATATAGACATATATATATATGTGTGTATATATATATATATCTCTCTCTAAAAGCAAGTGTCTAGAGAGAAGTCAGTTACTGAAAAAATATACATTCTATATTATAGGTAATTTATTAGTAAATGAATCATGTTGTCGGGTTTCACCTTCAATTTTGAATAGAGGTGAGGATGTCGTATCAGGCATTCATATAATCCACTGTCTAAAGAAGTTCAAATTTCCCATTCTTATGGTGCAAGGCATCTGTGAGCTGACCCTAATTTCTGGTCTAATCTTTCTTGCTCCCCTACATCCCATGTATTATGGGCTAAATCGTGTCTTCCCCAAATTCGTAAGTTGAAGTCCTAATCTACTTTAGAAGGTAATCAGAATGTAATCTCAAAATCACATCTGGGGAGAAGGTCTCTAGAGAATTGATTAACTTAAGGGCTTTGAGGGTGATTCCTAATTCAATCTGACTCTTGGCCAAAGGAGAAATTTGGCCACAGAAAGAGATACCAGGGATGCATATGCACAGGGACAAGCAAGAAGACACAACAAGAAGACAGCCATCTGCCAGCCAAGGAGAGAAGAAACCGATGTGTTGAGAGTTTGATCTTGGACTTCCAGCCTCCAGGACTATGAGAAATAAATTTCTGTTGCTTAAGCCGCCCCATCTGCGGTGTTGGTGGTGGCAGCCCGAGCGGGCTGAGACAGCACGTGACCACACCTGGTCCTCGGGTCTCAGATATGTGCCAGGCTTCTTTCCCTTCTCTGTGGTTTTTCTTTTACCTACGTTCTCAGTCCCCTTGGGCTGCCATAACAAAACACCATGGGCTGGAGGCTTCCAAACAATAGAAATGTAGTTCTCTCGATTCCATAGGCTGGGAAGTTCAAGATCAAAGTGCCAGCAGATTCAGGTCTGATGAGAGCCTAGTTCCTGGCTCATAGGTAGCTCTTTTCTTGCTGTGTCCTCACATGGCAGAAGGGACAAGCTCTCGGGTCTCTCGTGACCTAATCACCTCCCACAGGCCTCGCCTCTTAATATTATCATATTGAGGGGTAGTTTTTAACATATGAATTTTGAAGGAATGCAAACTTCAATCTATAGCACCTTCACACCCAAAATTTCTTTTCCTGTATCCTTAGCTGGCCAATTTCCCCTCATACTTTACAATTTACCACAGTTATTTATTTTTTTTTCAACTCTTCTTTGACTCCTCTCACCCTCTCTTACCCCTCCAAGGTAGGAAAGAGCTTCCTCCCAAAGATCATTCATTCGTGCCTCTTTTACAGTTTTTAATCATGTTCTTTATGAAAAGATAGACCAGGGTTTCAAGAACTCGGGCTGGAGATGGAAAAGGGCATGTGGTCATTAGATGTAATCGTGGTTTATTTTTAAAATGAAAGAGGCTTACAACTAATTTTGGACCAAGGAGATGGTTCTTGTGGAGAAAGGAAGGTTGAAGAATTAGAAGGAGATTGGTATTTGCTAGAATTGGGTGTTAAAGAAGGCAGAAGAGATCATCGAAGAGCAGGGGGAGGGGTCGGCATCGAAAGGAGAAACGGCTCATGATCCGAGGCCGGAGGGGAGGCTGCGAAGAGCAAAATGGTTTGTAATTTCTAAGTTTATGAAGGGCGTTGGCTATGGAGCCAGACTTCCGATTCCCTCCCCCCGTTATGCTGGATCTGTGACCACGACGGCTTGTCAAGTTTGTTCAGTCTTAGTATTTCTGTGTCTACAATGGGTAAAATCAATGCTGTCATCAAAGGAGTAAATGGATAACACATGGAAAGTACCTAGCATGGAACCTAACAGTAGAGATAATAATAATAATTTCTCATTACTATTGTCAATTTCCTCCAGCCAGAGACCACCAGGAATATGCCCGTGGTTGAACAAATTGAGTTAGCTGTTCTTTGTGAGGGAAATGCACTCCCATGGGGCAATCGTGGGGCATCTCAGAAGGAGAATGTTAGAAAGGATTTGTTGTAGGACTTGGGGTTGCATTAGGTTCTTTGGGGGAGGGTTTAGAGACTCCGAGCTTTGCTGCAGACTGGATGACGTCAGGAAGGGGGGGTGACTGCATGATAGGCATCTTCATGAATTGTATGCACAGGGAAGGCTGACTAACCCAAGGCTAAAGCTATAATTCACAAAGGAGCAGGTGCTGCCCACATTATCCAGGGGAGAGGGACGTTTGGTGATTTGTGTGGCTTGAATAACGCTAATATCTTGTCTGTGCTCAGACATGATAATGGGGTGATATCGTTGTGTCTCAATCCACCACGGGGACAGGGCAGCCTCGTCTGATGTCGATGTTCTGTGAAGTCATTGAGGTTTGACAGAACTCCAAGGCCACAAGGACCAGGGCAGCAGTGTCACCAAGTCCTGGCTGATTCATGCCTGATGGCCCCGGTTTCTGGGGGCTGTCTGTTAAAAACAAGGTGCTTAGGGACTGAGATGGATGTTGACAACTCTTTTAGATAGTCACTGAAGGGTAATGGGCAGCAGCGCAGGTCTGGTGGCCAAGGTTGGGGACCACAGGTTTGCTACAGGAGTCCGCACCATGATGCTGTGATGTCTCCCATGGGGTTCGGCCGCACAGCACAGGTGTGGAGAAGGCACCTTCTAACATTGGTCCTGGCCCAGGGTTTACAGAGACACTGGGATGAAAGGTGAAGGACTCACACTGAGCGTGCCAGCGAGAACGGGTCTGCTGGTCTGCTGTGAGCATGGGCAGTGCAATGAGGGAAGACGAGATGAGGGGGCTGACCACTGAGAGGAGAGGGGATTTTCTGAGTAGAAGCTTCTGGGTTGTGAGAAGCTCTTAGCCTGGAAAGAGTCTAAGGCATTGAAAATGGGGAGATTGGGGGGAAAAAGAAAAGTCTACTAAGTAAGTAGGCTTTGAGGTCTCCTTGGCCATTTTAGAATTGTCAGACTTTCTGCTGCTCCCAGGACATGACACAGGTGAAGGGACGAGTCTGCCTGCCTGTCCCCTGTGACCTTCACATTGCCTCTTCCGGTAGCTGACGTCCTCTCATGCTCCGGGGTTTACAATCTGCTCCACTTTGGCACTGCCTGTGTTGCAGTGTGGGTCATGGAGCAGCTTCGCCACCATCCCAGTGTTTCAGAGATTTTTTAAGGTGGAGCTCTTTATTTTTGCCTCCTGTCCCCAGGACTCTGGCACGAGTTCATGGATGAGAGATGAGGTCAGAGAAGAACTGAGTGCGCCCGTAGTCGCAGTTTTTACAAGACTCTGCTTCTTCTATCAGGGACCAATTGTCTTTGGGATAAACCTCAAAGGCCTTAGGAGGTGGCCTCTTGGGACCTTGGGAGAGTAATCGTTGCCTCTCTGGCTGGTTCCGCCACCAGGAGATAATGTTGTCTCTTTTCACTCTGAGCTTCTCCAGAATGTCGCATGGTAGAGTGCTCCAAATAACGATCGATCGATTGATTAACGAAATGAGTGAACAAATACAGATATGGCCGTTTACTTTAGTATCAATTTTCAAATGATGCTTTCATGGAATGTTAGCTTTTCTCTGGCTTTCTTAAAGTCATCCGTAGCAGTGAGTGAGGGGCTGAGCACACGTAACCCTGTTCTCCACATAACTTTAATCGGAAGAGCTTCATAAAACTGTATTTTTCTTCCTGATTTTAGCCTACAAGTAAGATGCAATTGTAGAAAGGTTTTTGGACCTTTGAGAGAGAGAGAGAGAGAGAGAGAGAGAGAGAGAGAGAGAAGGGAAAACCACCCGTCTAAAGAATGAAGTTATACATTTAATCTTGCAAAATTTGGTCACGACTGAGTCTTCCAATCTCATTTTCCTCTGCTTACAGGAATTCTTTGTCCAGTTTTGCTTCCATAATGTGACTGAGGATGCCATTTCCAATCTTTGTCCTTTTGGTTACCCAATCTCCATTCTTCAACTTCAGCTCATTGCAAATCTTCCCTGATTTCTATGGCTGGAATCCATGCTGAATGCCATAGCATTTAATGTGCCTCATGACTCACCCTTTGTATTGGGTGTTTACTATTCATTCATTCATTCATTCATTCATTTGACAAGTGTTTATCGGTACCTGCTATGGACCAGGCTGTTGCTAGGTTCTGCGATTCATAATGAATAACACAATTTAATGGCAGTTGGGGAGTGTATTAGTCTTGCAAGTTTCAACCACAGAAACAGGATCTGTGGGAGATATATATGAAAAGATTTATTGTGAAGAATTGGCTCATGGGATTGTGGGGGCTGGTGAGGCAAGCCTGAAGTCCTTAGGGTGGGCTGTCAGCACCAGCAGGGTGAGAACCTAGGGCCAGGCTGAAGCTGCCTCTACAGGTAGAATTTATCCTTCTTCTGAGAGGCCTCTGTTCTGCTCTTGGGGTTCTTAACTCACTAAATGTGGCCCATTTAGATTATTTAAGATAATATTCATTACTTAAAGTCAACTAATTAGGGACATTAATCACCTCTACGAAATATCATCCCAGCAGCTACTACCTACTGTTTTATTAAAGGCTGACTGGGGGCGGTAGCCTAGCCAAGCTGACATAAAACCGACCATCATGAAGAACATTAAACAAATCATTCAAAAATATGATGATGAGTTTCAGGAAGTAGAAAAATATTTCTATTTTCCTTTGTTTCACTGGAAGGTTGGAGTTAAATTTAATGTTTAATTTTAAGACCGAACTTAAAAGAGTTAACCAATTCCAAGAGCTTAATGCAATGATCGAAAGAGTGTCAAATTAGATATTTTTGAAAAATACCAATGCTTAGCCCCTACTCTGGACCATTTAAGTCAAGCTCTGGAGGTTAGGGCCTTGGACACTGATTTCAAAAATGTTCACCCACTGATTCTGCTATGTAGACAGAATTGAGGACAATCACTTTAAACGGACTTGAATTTTCCAGTTATCCTGTTTAAAAGATGTTTTGGTATTGATGTGATCTTTTTACCATCTTGGAAGTAAATTCTTACGTAAGTTAGAAATAAATAATTACTCTAGTTTTAAAAAAATGGGTGCTTATTAAAGCCACTGCAATACTTAAAGTCACAGTAAGCCTACTGAGGGCAGCTGCCATGCACTTAGTTATCAGGCAGGATGGGTGAAGTTATGCTGCAATTAAAAAAGAAACTTCCATTCTCAGAAGATTGATAAAACAGAAATTTATTAGACAGCCAGCAACGTGTATAGGTGACTCTCTAGGGCAGCTTTTCTCTCTGGATGACTCATTGGTAACATATTTGGTGAATTCACATGCCACGTATTCTTCACTTTTAGACTGCGTGTGTGTGTGTGTGTGTGTGTGTGTGTGTGTGTGTGTGTGTGTGTGTCTATGTCTGTGTGTCTGTGTGCGCGCACATGCGTGTGCAGAGTGGATGCAGTTCTTGCCCCTGGGCAGGTGCGTCTCAGCTCATTAGCTCTGTAGGGCTACAGCTCTGTAGATCCTGGGAGTAGAACAGCAGTACTGGGACACCCACATCTGTAGCCATGACTGGTGTGATCCCAACCGCAATGACAGCATCGGTAAAGAGGGGCTCTCTTAATACCACAGATGCCCCAACTGCTCGCTGACCCTCACCTCTTTAGACTCACCTCTTATGGTCCCGATAAAAAGGCAAAGATACCTTCCTGGGTTAACCCTTTTAAAAAGTCTAATTGCCACGAACCCGGCCAAGTTCTGTGGACGACCGGAAACGCAGTTCTTGATCCATTTTCCTGGTCAGATAAACACCAGCATGGTCCCCCCAGCACGACCCAGATTTGCACAGCTTGGAGGCTTGACTGGCAAAGAGAAGACAGGCTGCCCTAGGTCAGGGCCTCTCAAGAATCTTAGCAGCGACCCTCCCTCTGAGCCTCTGCATTTCCCAGCCCCAGCTGTGTCAGGTAATGTCACCTTGTAAGAGAAGTTCATTAACAGAGACTTGCAGAGAGTGAACTTTCTATGAACCCTCCCTCCAGGACGAATGAGAATGAGAACTTTTTTATAGCAGGGTGGCAATGAGGACAGGCACATCCTGATTCAGATGCTAAATTTTCATGGTAAATTCTTGATCTTTATTTAGAAATTTTAAAATTTCCAGTTGGGAAATTAGATTTACCTATCTAAATTGTTCTCAACATATTGCCAAGTTGTCCAATAACTAAGCTGAGTACAAATAATCATGTTCCTTCCATAGTCACACCCACATGGATAGACTTGGTTCATCTTCGTTGCGAGAAGTGATTCGACTTAAGCAGAAGCATCTGTTTCAAAATTATATTTGTTCAGGTTAAGTAAATCATGAACGCTTGTGTCAACTCTATATTAATATTGTCAAATTAATAAATAAAATTAAAACTTTATTTCCTCAGTCACACTAACCACATTCCAAAGAGTCAATGGCCATACGTGACTAGTGGCTCCCCCATTGGATAGTACAGATATAGAAGATGTCATTTCTGAATAGTGCAATCAGATAGCTATATAGTGATTACTCTGTAGCCAAATCAAGACCATGGCCAAGGTCAGGCCAGTTATTGACATTGACTTTTCCTCTGCTTGGCTTG
>JAQQSQ010002814.1:0-10242 GCA_028627145.1 Eidolon dupreanum | reverse complement strand
AGGCCTGCTGGCCCAAGGTCACGCGCAACCTCAGAGCCGAGACTCAAAGCAAGGTCCGCGGCCCAAGTCCGCACGCGCCACACGGGCTCCCCCAAAGCCAGCGGGGCGAGGCCACTGCGGTGACCAGATCCCTCCCCACGGCCCCTCTGAGCGAGGACAGGAGCCGCCGGCCCGGCCCCGTGCCCCGTGCCCCCCCCCCCCCGCACTCACAGGCACCAGTATCTGCTTGCAGCCGGCGGCCAGCACCGTGTCCTGCAGCATGCGGTCGGAGATGCCGCTGAAGAGCGTGTGGCCGGGGGGCAGACCGGCCAGGTGCAGGTTGAAGAGGCGCTTGAGCTCGCTCAGCGTGAGCACGAACTGTCTCTGGAAGGTGGCCTCCACGAAGGCCTGCAGCTCCCGGGCCACCGGGGCGCTGGCGCAGCCGGGGGGCGGGTGCCCGTTGAAGCTGTCCCCGCCCGCCGCCCGCCCGGCGGGCAGCCCGTTGGCCAGCCTGCTGTGGAGGCCGGCGCTGGGCGACGTGTCCACGGGCCCCTCGTCCTCTCCCTCCTCGCTCAGCGGCTCCTCCTTGACCCGCACCCCGGGCGGCACCGCGGACGCCCGGGCCTGCTCCTTCCTCCGCTGCAGCTCCTGCTCCAGCAGCGTGTGGCTCTGCTGGGCCCTGCTCCTGGCCACCTGGACCCGCTGGTCCCCGGACACCAGCCCTGCAGGCCCTGGAGGGGGGACACGGGGCTGCTCAGGGGGGAACGTGAGTGGCAGAGGCCAAGAGGCAGGCCCACGGCCCCTCCGCCCTGCGGACGAGCCCTCCCGCCCCAACCGGGGACACCCCGCCATCTGGGGCAAGGGCCCAGGAGAATTACAGGCCAGCTGGGGCAGCAGCAGGGACCGGCCCTGCCTCCCCCACCCCCCACACTACTGGAGACCGCAGCCGCCCACCCAGGACGGAAGAGACGGGAAATCGGGTTTCTGCCCTCATAGGTCCCGGCTGTCGCCCCGTCACCCAGCTCCTGCCGACCCGAGCAGGTGTTCCCTCGGTCCCTGCGGGAGAGGGGGACAGGAACGGGGAGGGGGAAGGCCCACACCCATCCCAGCCGGGCACCTGCCACACCTGATTGTCCCTCCGGCTGCTTTGGCGTGGCTTCCTTCACGAGGTTATAGACCTTTTCTAACCTGGAAAGAGCAAGGGACAGTTCTAGACCACACGGGCCAGCACCGGTCTCAGCACAGCGTCCCTGCCCCGGGGTGGCGGTCACTGGAGGCCGCGTGCCGGGGCTGACCTCTGGGGCCCAGACCAGGCCGGGGAGTGTGCCCGCCGCGTCCCACCCGCCCTGCCCGCCCCAGGCGCCCTGAGGCCATGCGGCCCGCCCCTGCCCGCCCCGCGCGTACTTGGCCTGGATCCCGGTCCACAGCATGTGCTGCCGCCGGGCCACGTCCGGGTGCTTCCTGACGAAGTCCTCGTCGTACGGCAGCGCGAACTCCCAGCCGCGGCTGACGCGCACCACGGCCACGTGCTCCAGGAAGTCCCTGACGTCCTCCGCGCAGAGCTGCGGGCCGCAGGGGTGAGGCCGGCTCCCCCCCGCCCCCCCACCTCTCCACTCAGGACCCCCACGCACTCACTTTCGTCACCGCGGCCACCTCCTTCCTCACCACCCACCGGCTCTGCGTGAACTTCCACATCTGAGGAAGAAAGGCCGTGTTTCAGGCCGGGCCCCTGGGGGAGGCGCTGGCCCGGGCCTCTCACTAGCGCTGGGGCAGTGGGCAGACACTTCAACGCTGAGCCTCGGGCGCCCCCTCTGTAAAGGGCCCCCAGGGTGGTCTCTGGAAGAGGCTGGACCACCGTCCCCGGACCACACACGCCCCTGGGCAGGGATGCTGCGTCACGGCCAGGGGCCCGGCCATCGGCGGAGGGCCACCGCACGAGGCTGGGCGAGCCTGCCGTGGACACCCTGCACGCCGACCCCCAAGACACAGGCACCCAGACCTGAGCCCGGGAGCCGGGCCACCCAGGCGGGCCACACGCGGGCAAGGTGGCCACACTGCGCAGCCCCGGGGTGCAGGCTGCAGCGAGCCCCAGGCGCCTGCCCGGGCCACCGAGGCACATGGGCCCCAGCAGCTCGGGGGTCAAGGCCGGGGGGACACCTTGGCAGGGCGTGGTTCCGGGGAAGGGCAGGGGCGAGCAGGTGACCCAGCCCAGGAGCCGCTACAGCAGCCCGGGACCACGTCCAGGACAGCCGTGTGGGGCGGCGTGGCCGGGACTGTGACCGCGGATGGTCAGCCCACCCGAAGGCAGGGCTGCAGGCCGGTGCAGCGGGCAGCCCGACCGCTCGTCACCAGCTGGAAACCCGGCTAGCACCCTGGTTTTGATGTGTAAACGTCAACAACCAAGTCGCCACTTCAGAAACACCACTCAGGCCAAACAGAAGGGGCTGGACGGCCAGTCCCACCCTTGGCCCTGCAGCTCGCGGCCCCCGTGGGACGGACTGGCAGCTCGGCCGAGCCGGGGCTCCAGGGTTCCAGGCGGGAGGGAGAAGCGAGTCCGGAGCCCCGCCCCGGCCATCCACGGCGGCGCTTTGCCCCTGCCCAGCGGAGGTCCTGGAGCCTGTGCCAGGCCTGCCGTCCCCCCCCCCACCCACCCCGAGGCCAGGGAGCCGAGCACTCACCACAAAGTCGCGGCCCCTGCAGAGCACCTCGGCGGGCACGCCGCTGTGAGGGCTGGAGGTGTCCTTGGGGTACAGGATGTCACTGCAGTGGGAGGGGGTGGCAGGTCAGCCCCTGTCCTCAGCCCCATGCCCGTCCCATCCCCTGCCCCAGGCTCCGAGTGGAGCCCAGGCCCCGCAGCCTGAGGGTGTCCTGCACGGTGACACGCATGCAGGGAGGAAGCACCCCCACCCCCAAGAGCTCTTCCTCCAACCCCTCGTGACCCTGCTCACACGTGGCCTGGGTCCGGGGCCACTGTGTGGTCGTGACAGCCAGGCTCGGGGACTGACGTGCCAGCCCACAGCACTGGGAGACAGGGAGGCCCACCAGGAGACGCGATGGAGGGGAGGCGAGGGCCACTGGGGCCCGGATGGGCTCCGAGCATGGGGGTGGACCTCTGTGGTGAGCAGAACCCACACACCAGGCCCAGAGGCTTCCACGTGGTTCCACAGCATGACCCAGACCTGTCACCCAGGACACCAGGACCACAGGGCCTGCACCCCTGCGGCTCCCTGCCCCTCTCCTCCCACCAACTGGTACCGAGCCCTCAAAGTCAAGCTGTGCCCACTCCCTTCCTGTAAAAACTATGGGGACAGGGACCTGGCTGGTGCTGTCATCATGGATGCACACGGAAGGAACTCCTCAGTCAGTGTGGCGTGAACGTGGCCCAGGCCCTGGACCTCGGCCCTCGGTGTGCTCATGGCACCTGCCCTGCCCCACAAACCTCTCGAGGACAGGGACAGAGCCGGAACGAGCGCGCAGAACACAGGACAAGCGATTAAGACGTTTACAGGACAAACGCACGATGCTGCGTCATCTCACGGACACAAAGGGACAGGGCACGGAGGCGTATTCCCCACAGGCCTTGGTGTGGCAGCGAGGACAGCGTCACAGTAGGGCTCACAGGGGGCCCAAACGACACGCAAGGTCCAGGAGGGCCCCTCGAGTCGTGGGGACAGACCATGGCTGAGGGGGAGGCAGCCGCAGGGCGCCGCAGGGGCCAGGCGCTGGCGGGCCACTCTGCCGGTCTGGGCCAGCGTCTTCGGTGTAGAGCAGGACAGCCCCGGGTCCCCTCCCTCCGTGACGCACACACACAGTCGGTGCCATCAACCGAGCGGTAGCAGGCGCACCTACCTCTTCACCACCCAGTTGCCTTGGACCAGCATCGCCACCTTCTGGATGCCACGCAGAACAGCCACGGAGTCGGTAGAAGGGCCCAGGAGGCTCATCAAGTTGGCAAAAGGCATGACCTTCACTGAGGAGGGAGGACGCGGGGCCGTCGGCCAGGGGAACGGGCCCGGCCTCACTGTGCCCCACCAGCCTGCTGAGCTGCTGGCTCGCAGACACGCCCTGCACGTGGGCGTAGAGCGGACACAGTCAGTGACGGTGACACACCTCAGCTGCGTCCTGAACCCTGGAGGACGCGCCCGCTGAGGAAGACTGGGTGCCTAAGGGGCAGAGCCACCCCTACTCGGGCCCAGGGACGTTCCACGACTCACCCATGGCCACAAGGCTAGTAAGTGGCAGAGCCAGGATGAGACCCCAGGCTAGCGGGGTTCAGCGTCCACACACTTCATACCGTGCTCTGCTGACCGCAGGCACCTGAGCTCTCTGCCTGCGTGAACTCGGCAGCGCCTGGGGACGCCCCCTCTGTCCTCAGGCCCAAGACGCCCAAGTGTGCACCACAGGAGAGCAGCCCAGGGCCCGGGACTCAGCTCTGAGGCTCACGGCTCCTGTCCGCTCACCAGCTCCAGGCCCCACAGGTTCTGGCCCTGAGAGTCCCCGAGAAACAGACCAGTCCCCGTGTGGCCCGGCCGTCACCTGCTGGGCCAGTGAGTGGATGAGCCTGGCTGCCGCGGTGACTGCGGCTCGCGCCCACGGGTGGGGCGTGGCCCAGCCCTTTCTGCAGCAAGCAGACTAGGCCAGGAAGGTGGGTGGTGTGCTGAGCGCACAGCAGGGGGCCACCACGCTGGGGGGGGGGGTGCCGGCCTGGCCTCCCCCGGTCACCCGTCTCAGGACGGGGAGGGGACGCCGCCGCGGGGCCACCCACCGTTCCTCATCAGGGTCTTGATCTGGTCGGCCAGGGGCAGGGCGCGCAGCTGCGCCATGGACAGGACGTGGCTGGGGGCCGCCGGCTTGTCTCTGTCGGGAGCAAAGGCGGGCGTCAGGGCGGCCGGGGGAGCGTCAGCAAGCGGGTGCCCGGCCCCCTACTCACGTCTCCTCCTCCTGGTTGGGCGGCATCAGCATCACGAGGTACTCACTGTGGAAGGGGGGCAGGGTCAGTGCCCCAGGACTCTGTCCCCGCCCTAGCTGCCCATGACGCCAGGCTGAGGCCCCTGGGGCCACAGCCACCACCGAGCCCAGCCCGGCCCTCCCCCTGGCCCCTCCCCCAGGCTACAGAAGGCGCCACCCCCAGGGGAGGACACGCCAGCGTCAGGCTCGCCTGGTCCCACCTGGGTGACTTGACGAGCTCCGTGTTCTCGATGCCGCTGGGGCCCTGGCACAGCAGGTACTGGCGCTCGTGCTCGGAGCGGCTGTCCTGAGGGGGCAGCCTCGCTGAAGCCCCCGGCCCGCAGCCCCGGCCCCCCGCCTCCCGGTCACGGGTGTCGCCTTCCACGCCCCCCTCCGCTGTCCTGCCCCGAGGCCGGCAACAGGATCACGCGCAGCAGCCCACGGAGGTGGCCTCGGCCAACTGCCTTCAGGGCTCTGCACGTGCCCAGCGCCGTGCCCTGACAGGGGACACTGGTCCCCTGAGCACCCGGGGAGTGCACGGGCACGGGCCCACGGCCGTATCTAACACTAGCTCCCCCCACCCCGACAGCTCTGCAGGGCCGGGTCCTGCTGCTGCTGCTGCTGCTCCCCTTTACAGATGGGGGCTGAGGCTGGGGGTGCGTCGCCCAAGGCCACGCTCGGAAACAGCGCTTCGGGAAGAAGGTCTGTCCACCGAACCTCCTCCAGGAAGGTTCCAGAGAAATCAGAAGTGGCCCCTCCCCTAGAAAAGTGTTGGGGAGCCCTAGGCCGTGGAGTCTGGGGAGCTAACGCTCAACTGCTTTCCTCACTCGACGGTTTCAAGGACTGTGGTTCCACCATCAACATGCAAAGTGAAAACCGAGCAGTAAAAATCACGCTTGGCCGGTACCCGGCAAATGCGGCCACGTGACAGGTGGCCGGTTCTCCACGGAGCCCCAGACAGCGTGTCACCTGAGTTCAGGGCCCACGGTGCGTAAAAAATACGTAACCAAACCCCAGCCCCGCGCCCCCAACCAGGGCTGCACGCGCTGGGCCAGAGACGGGCCGGCCGCGGCGCTCCCTGGGCCAGACGGGCCGGCCGCGGCGCGCGCCAGGCTGCCCCCTGCCCGGGCGGCTCACCCTCAGGCCGTGGTGGTGCAGGTGCGCCCAGGGCTCCTCCGCCTGCTTCTTCTGCAGGAACTCGTAGGACTGCGCGCGGCGCTGGCGGGCCTGCTCCGACTCCGGCCGGGAGAAGCGCACCTTGCGGGGAGGGACATGGCGGCCTCAGGCCTGGGACGCGTCCTGCGCTGCTGTCCCAGCCCCACCAGGAGGCCGGGGCCCACGTCTGGGGCATGGCCCTCACCTCCTGGCACAAGGCTTTGAGATTCAACCACGTCCCCCCGGTGACCTGCCAGCACAGGCCAGGGAGCAGCTTCCCTGAGGTGCCCACCCCCACGGAAACCGCACCCCATCTTCCTGTGAGAAAGAGCCAGTCCCCTTCGGTTACCCCCAGGAACCCCCTCCCAGCCCCTAGACGCCCTCCTGGCTACGAGGTGGGCGTGGGACTCGGACAGGACAATCCAGGCACCAAGTCCCCCTAGCCACAGACGCGGCCAGTCTTGGCCAAGCCCGAGCCGTTGACTCGTTACTTAGAAATCACGAGGAAGAGGTGTCTCCCCACCCAGGTCTCAGAAGCTGGGAGGACGGCACTCGGCAGCTGGGACAGCTCTACCACTGGGGACAGACACCCCGCCCGAGGAAGACAGCCCCGGAGCGGAGAAAGCAGGGGTCAGGGACGGCGCCTGAGCACCGGAACCCAGCCCCGCCCGAAGGGACCCCTCAGCCTTTCAGCATGAGAGAACACGCCCCGCTCTGCGTGCACCAGAGCTGGCGGAGCTGCCCGAGCCACCCCTCCCGCGACAGAGCCCTGGGCCTAGGGAGTCCTACAGGGGCCCGCGAGTGCCTGCGAGACTGGGGTGGGGGCCCCCGGGACGGGGAGAGGTGCCCAGGTCATCCGGCGAGCCCCCGAGAGCAGGCGAGCCCCCATGCGAGGAAGAGATGCGTTCGCATCTCCAACAGTCACTTGAACTGGGTTTTTCTTTAAACACTTGTGTAAAGTATGCGCTTAACTGAGAAAAACTTCACAAGCCGTAAATGGAAAGCTGACATTCTAATAATACTTAAAACGCAGGAACAACTACTAGGATAGAATGCCTTCGTGCACCCCTGAAAGAACCACCGTGTGCTTGGTCAGCATGGGATTTTGGGGTGCAGACTCTGCAGCTGGCTGGGCCTCCTCTTCCCAGCAATTCCAAAGCCCAGGACCCCGTCCCTCACGCACACCCAGGGCCGCGCCCCTGCCTGCTACGGGGGTGTCTGGGGGGCCCAGCACGAACGTCAGAGGACCGCCAGCTTCCGCCCCCCGCCCGGGCTGCACCCCCGCGCCCCACACGGGGCTCACCGTGATCTGCTTCACGTCGTCTTCGGCCTCATCCTGCGAAGAGTCTCCAGCTGCTAGAGAAAGCAGCCCGCTCAGCACCCCCACCCCCCGCAGCCAGGCTCCCGCCCCCGCCCCGCCCCGCCCCCCGCACAGGCTGGTCCTTGTGTAAATCAGGGGCTCTCAACTGGGTGCCCTTTGGTCCCCTAGGGGCCAGCGGGGGACACGTGGAGACATTCTGATGGTCAAAACTGAAGGGGTGGCTGCTCCCAGAGCCCAGCGGGGAGGGACCGGGGCTGCCGCTGAACTGACTGCCGTGCGCCACCCCTGGGGGCCCGCCCCCTCCCCCCAGACGGGAGGGCGGGCCGGGCGCACCGTCGTGGGCCGCCTCCCGCTCGCGGTGCTTGGCGTCCGCCTTGTCCAGGTAGGAGAAGCTGGGCCGCAGCTGCAGGATGCCGCGCAGGGGCGTCAGGTGGAGCTCGCCTGGCACAGGGACAGGGCTGGGGCCGGCGCCGGGGGCTGGGGCGGCCCCCGGCGTGGCTCGCGGCAGCCGCGCACTCCCCTCGGCCCACTGCCTGACCCCCTCGACCTCCCTGCCGGGCACGGCGAGCGTGCAAGCCGGTCAGAGCACGGATCTGGCTCTTCTCGCAAAGCCTCCCCACGCGGCCGTGCCCAGGGCAAACGCAGCACGCTCTCTGCTCCCACAAGCCCACAGACGCCCCGGCGTCTCCTCGTCCTCCCGCCTCTCCTGCCCAAGGCCCCCGTCCCGTTCAAAGTCCAACAGGCAAACGAGGCGGAGAGCGGCCCCCGGAGGCGGGGGGGCACCGCAGCCGCGGGGGACGACCTGCTTCTCCCGTCACCCAGACCCGGGCCTGGGCGCAGGACAAGGACGCTCGCTTTCCGTCGCCAGGGCATGAAGGAGACACGGGAGGCCGCGGCCGGGTGGGACCTGCCTGGACCCCCGAGCGAGCAGGATGCACGGCCCCGGCCGCCAGGACGGGGCTTCAGAGAACCAGGTCCCGAGGGGCAGACGAGGACAGCTACATGACACGCTCCTGAGGCTATTCTGTTTCCTCGGGGTTCAAGTTACTTTCACTTACTGCTTTACAAATTCTGAACACCCGCCGAGCCGTGCTTTCTAGCAGCCACGACACGTGACGGTTAGCCCACGTGAGGCGCGCCGTCTGCCGTGGTGTGACGCGTCCGGGCCGCGCCAGCAGCACCACAGGGCCTCGGGGACCCTGCCCGCTCTGCCCCTCCCTGGGCACCAGCACTGTGCCTCCCGCCTCCGCCGTGCGCCTGCTCCGGACGTGTCGTCCGCACTACCCACGCGGCACGTGGCCTTCCACGTCCGGCTTCGTTCCCCTGGCTCGACACTCTCCACGCTCGTCACACTGGAGCAGGGGTCAGTCCGTCACTCCTGCTTATGACCAAGTAACGGTCCCCTGCACACTGCACCACGGTCTGCGGCCTGGCGTCAGCTAGCGCACACGGGAAGGTCCCCTTTCTCCCTGCACGAGGGCCGCTGGGACCTCGTCTGTCAGAATATAGTGTTCGTTGGCCTGGGGTCCACGCCGAGGCAAGGGACTGCTGGGTCATGCGAGTAACTCAAAATTCGGCCGCAGACCCTGAAAGCTGGGCTGTGTCCCCGGAGGACAATGCCCCTGAGCGCATCCCTGCCGCTCGGGCACGGTCAGGCCCGGCTACTAGCCAGAAGTCCCACGAGATGGCCCATTCCAGCCCCCTGACCGTCTGCCATCCCCACAGGCCCGGCCCCACGGGCGTCTGGCATTCGGGGGAGGGTCTCCCCGTCACGCCCTGTCCTGCCGCCGTCCCCACCGGCCCCCGCAAGCCACGCGGGGGCGTCCGGCCACGGTACCTCGCCTGTAGAGCGCAGCTGCGTAGCGGGCCGTGTTGCTGGTCGTCTGTGAGGAGCAGAACGTCTGCTTGTCCATCAGCTTCCTGGGAGCGTGGGGGACGGACGTGAGAGGAAGCGCTAGCTGGGTCTGGCCGCACAGCCCCCGCATCCCGACACCTTCTGAACCCAGCGGCCAGGCCCAGGCCCGCGGGGGGTGCTGGGAGGACAGGACCCAAGGCCGGTCTAGAGCCCAGGGTACACGTGAGTGGGAGCCCCCACGCCCCTCGAGAGACCTGGGGAGATTTCCAAAGGGGAAGGGCCAGCGCCAGGCCCCGTGGAGCAAAGGAGGAGTGCCTGTGGGAGCCCGCGGGCGGGGCGGGCCTGGTGCCTCAGGGGCCCTGGAGGGCCCTCCCCGGGGGACGCGAGACTGGGACTCACGAGGAGTACGTGCTGGTCTCGTCGGCACAGGCGCCATCCACGTTCAGCGCGATCTGCTCCCCTTTGCTGCGGCAGTAGTTGGGGTTCAGGGTGTCGATAGCCATCTCGAGCTCTACCTGGAGGCAAGCACCCCCACAGCTGTGAGCACCCTGAGGCACAGTGCCAGGGGACGCCCCTAGCCACACCGTGGCCACCTCCCAGGTCCCCGGCAGCCCTGGCCCTGCCCGGCTCCTAGGCGTCGTCCACACCACAGGAGCGACAGGAGAGGCCGGAGGGGGCTTCTGGGGGTGGGGAGGGAGTCCTGCAGGTGGGTTTGTCCCTCCACCCCACCCCGCCCGCTCCCAGAGATCTACATCTGGACTCAAACTCAAGATTCCCTGTAGAACTCCTACTTCCACCTCCTGAAGAGTCAGCGGACTGGCAGCGCCTCCCGGTGGCAGTGGCCTTGGGGCTGCGGCCGTCACCCCCGCTTGTGGGCACCAGAGCCCCTGCCGCACCCTGCGAGCGTGACCCCGCCCCCCCTCGCTCCTCCTGATCCTCAGGCCTCCCCACGGCCGCCACCCTCACTCCTCCTGGCCCCGAGGCC
>JAQQSQ010002813.1:0-10246 GCA_028627145.1 Eidolon dupreanum | reverse complement strand
AGGAGGGAAAGGAGGGCCAGCACTGGGCGGCCCAGCGAGGCTCGCGCTCCCCCTCGGCCCGCTGAACTCGGCGTCGCGTCCTCTCTGAGCAGAGGGCACGTGTCCAGCTTCTCAGGCCCCAGAACCAGGAACTCGCCACAGAATCATCCTCCCTGGTGCGTGTGTGTGTCTCCGTGTGTGTGCGGTTCCCATCAAAACCCAAGCTGACCAGCTCAAGAACAAACGATTTCAAACACTTATACAGATCTCGGAAGCTCGGACACGGAGCGCGTGGAGCTGGTCCGAGGGGTGGCGGGAGCCGGGTGCTGGCCAGGGCCCCGTCTCTGTGTCTTTGTCTCACACTCCTGCTGCTTCTCTCTGTGTTCCGGTCCCCAGCTCTGCGCCCGAGGTCCTCCAACACGGGGGACAGCACTGTCCTAACCTGGGCTCCGCCACGCTCCACATCTCCTCCTGAAGTGAGGGCCAGGGTCGGAAGTGTCTTTTCATCTGTCTGTCTGAGGGTTCGTGTCTTTGGTCAAGTCGGAGGACAGGTTTGTATAGACAGGCTGTTCCAAGTCCTCTTTGGGGACACCCTGAGGCTCCTTCAACCAGAGGACAACGCCAACCAAGATAAGCAAGATGGGCACCTTCAGGAACACCAGGAGCACGTAGTGGGTCCTGCGAGAGGGGATGGAGCGGTCAGGGCCCTGGGCCCCTCCGGGGCCTGCAGGTCACCCAGGACAGGCTGTTGGGTGCCTCGCTGTCCTCCCCACTCCACTAATGCCAGCTCCAGGTTGCCAAATCACCCTCTTGTTCAGTGGCACTTGACGCCTTGCACTGTGGACCCACTAGGTCAT
The DNA here is from genome assembly GCA_028627145.1 of Eidolon dupreanum. Classification (NCBI taxonomy): domain Eukaryota; kingdom Metazoa; phylum Chordata; class Mammalia; order Chiroptera; family Pteropodidae; genus Eidolon; species Eidolon dupreanum. The sequence continues at coordinate 9,410 of JAQQSQ010002813.1, read as the reverse complement.
CCATGCTTTTCTTGTTGACAACTGAACAGGATGATGAAGCTTACAGAGGCGAGTTCTGCAGAGCGGGTTTCTGGTGAAGGCCGGGGTTGGGAGGGTGGCGGGTGAGGAGTGAGATGGAGCGGGGGCTTGGGCCTTGAGCCTTGAGCCTGCCTATGACAGGCTCCGGGCATGAAGTGGCCGCACACGGGCAGAGGGGTTCCCAGACCCAGCTACCCCATGGGAGAGGTCTCAGGTGGGGGCAGGAGAGAGGGCCACGGCCACTCACCTGATGTGGGAGCCCGAAGACACGTTTCTGTAGCTGTTGGTTGTCCCAGACAGCAGGCTTTCTGCCGTGGACAGAACTGTCCCCTCTAGACATGGGAAGATTTGGCCACAGGTTATTGGCACAGACTAAGGGTTGGCACGAGGCCACACTGCCACTCCAGCCCTGCCCGTCCTCACCATGAAACACGCCCCTCCCCTCCCCCTGGATTAGGGAGCTTCGTCTCTTTGACGAGCCCCTTGGGCCTCTCCCCTCTCTACTGAGTCATCCGAATCTAAACACAGTCGTCGATTCCATCATTTTCAAGTGCGGCAAGAAGGAATACAAATTTAAAAAGAGTAAACCCTGTAGCTGATCCGGGGAGAGGTCCACCTTTACACTCTGCTTCCTCCTCTACGTGGGGCTGTTGGTTGGGAGAACGTCATCCCTGGTCCTTTTGCTCAAGCAGGGCCTAAGCAGGGCTCAGGGACAGACAGTCCTGGAAACGGGGTGTCTGACGCGTTATCGGGGTGGTGGGAGGGAGGAGCGCTCCGGAAGCCTCGTGAATACGAGGGCACGTTCCAGTTAAATAGTGAACGGTGACTTTGAGGAATGAGACATCTTTATGAGAAACTACGGGACGATTTAGGGTGGGCTACTTGGTCATGGATTCTTGAGACTGGCTTGGCGCCGAGTATCCGTGGTCTGCCCTGCATTCGAGTCGTGGGCCTGGCAAACTCGGTCTTGCAAGGTCCCTCCCATCTTGGGCTGTGCTCCAGGTCATTGCTGTCGTAACGGCCCCTCTGGAGGCCTCTGATCACCTTACAGGTTGGTCCCTCCCCGGATGCCCCACCCAAGACCCTTAAACGCCTTCCTCTGTAAACTCCCACGGGGCACGTTTTAGCCTGTCTCGGTCCCTGCTCATGTGGTCTCATCAATCCCTTTTCTGTCCCTGCAGATCTTGGCTACCCCAACTGGACAGTCCTGAGACATTTTGCTCAACTTGTTTCCCCCGGTGGCAGCCCCTGTCACTCTCTGGTTCCAGCCCTAACAATAAACCAGCTTGTTCTAAAGTCTGTGTTGTCCGTTTGCGCATCGCCACCTGCCGCTCCTGAGTGGACGCCGGACTGGCCACATGCTGGGTGGCAGTGGAGCGGGACTGTTTCTCAGGCGCCAGCCACAGCGGCAGAGCTGTGTGCCACCAGGAAGAGCCCCAAATCCCTTGATGGCTTTAGGCCCAGGGAGACCCCAGGGCGGCCAAAGAGGTCCCTGATGTTGGCTTAATAGTCAAAACCTGCCTTTCTCCTTCAAGTATCCACTGTCCCTTGAGCTCGTCTCTGGTCCTTCTTACGCCTCGCTCACTCTTACGCAGCCAGATAAAGGAAATAGGGTGGGGGCAGGGGGAGGTGGCGCTGGGGGCGCAGAGAGGAGAATGCTGGGAAAGGTCCAGGGCCACTCTGGGTGGGCCGAGCTCCCACGGTTCAGTGTTGACACCCTCTGGGCTGCTTCTCTCCATATAAGGACAGATTCAGAGTGTGGCTACTACTGGAGACTGACCACTCCCTAGAGCGAGGCCTGGGACCCCCTGCAGGCGTTCGAGGCCCACTGGGGCCCCTATAAGAGAATGTGGGGCGCTGGGGCCGTCCGGTCCCTGGGAGAGCAGGGCTAGGCCGTGGGGTCCACAGCCACACCCCTGCCCCAAACCATCCCATCCCCGCTACCTTGGAGGGGGACCTCGGGGACTGTGGCGGGAACGGGGGTGGGGCGGGCTGCCTCTCTGCCCCGGCGTCTCTCGCTTCCCTCCCCGGCTGTCTGTCGTCTCTCACGCTCGCTCACGACTGGTCCTCAGGGACTCGGTGGCTCCCCCTCTGCCCTGGAAGGAGGGCAGCCGGAGCCCCCAGACCCGAGCCTCACGGCAAAAAAATTCTTACCTGGGTCAATGATCACTTTAACGGGCACCCCAAGGTCAGTTCCAGATTTACTAATCCCACACCAGTAGGTGTCTTGGTCGTCTCGCTTGAGCTCCCTCATGGTCACCGTGATCACGCGGTTTCTCTTATTGTCCCTGATGGACACGCGGTCCCTGTCTCTGTTTTGCGCTGATTGTCTGGTTTGGACGAGGATCTCGCAGATGCTCCAGAGCGCTCCCCGACACCACCACTTGCTGTTGCCCTCCCATCCTGGGTCATAGTGACACTGCACGGTCAGCGAGCCTTGCTCCGCGCCTCTCACGGACTCTGGGCCTCGGATGGACAAACAGCCTAGGAAACAGAACCCCAAGATACAGATGCTGCCCACCCCCCCGAGCCAGGCCTGACCTGACCCCCGACCCCATCCGATGTTCAGCAGCTGGGCCAGAGCCCCCACCCTTCCCAGCCACCCCTTAACTGACACTTCACAGCCTCGTCCTCCTCCGCCCATCTTCCTCCTCTGCTCCCTCGAGCGCAATGCTCCAGCCTCTTCGGTCCTCGTCTCCTCGGACATGATCACAGCGTGTGACGCTCTGACCTTCACACACTTTCCCAACTGTCCTCTCAACGCCGTTGTCACCACAAGTCCTTCTTCTCTGACTACTCAGGCTTCCACCGGTTTCCCTTCCTCTCTCTTTCAATCTTAGCGTAACCCAGGGAGCGTGGGTACAAATTCGTCAGATGACGAAAGTGATGTCGCTGGACGCAGAAGTGGGAAGTGCCGATCGGAATCGCTGAGCAGCCCCAGGCCACCATGGGCGGACCCAGGACCCCCTCTCCAGCCTCCTTATCTCGCTCCGCTCCGGCCCCCTGGAATGACTCTCCGGTGCTGTGGTTTTGGTTATTGCCTATATGCCGATGACTCCTACATCCTTATTTGTAGCCCAGATTCTCCCCTTGGCTCTAGCCTACCGTGTACAAACACACACTGGGTATCTCTACTCCAGACGTGATAGGGACAGAACTCAGTGCACTGCCTCTTCCACCTTGAACTTACTCTTCCTCAGACTTTCCACCCTCTAGTGAGGAGATCCACGTGCACAGGCTAGCAAAGGCCTGATGGAAGTAGAACAGGTTAGAGACGCAGATAAACTGAACAGGTGTTCTGCTGTTCTGTGGATCGACACCAGTTAAAACTGACTCTGTTCAGATATGCTCCCTGTCCTTCGCAATGACCACTTGTGTCTTGACCACATGGAAATGAATAAGCACGGAGCGGCCGAGGAGCATGGCAGAAGCCTCTCTTGACCACCTCGCAGCTCCAGAGCCTAAGAGCCCCGCTGAGGAGTCGGGGGTGGGGGTGGGGGTGGGGGGTGTCTCTGCTGGCAACAGGAAGGTGCTACCACCTCACACCTCCAACCTTCTCCCCGAAGCTATTTTAGTTTCCTTGAGGTTTGCATTAGTGGTTGGCGGAATAATGCCCCCCAAAGATGTTCACGCCCTCATCCCCAGAGTCTGCACGTGTGTCATCGTATACATGGCAAAAGAACCTTTGCAGGTGTGAGTAAATTAAGGACCTTGAGATGGGGCCATTATCCTGGGTTAGCCAGGTGGGTCTGATGCCATCGCAAGGGTCTCTATAAATTGAAAGGGGGTTAGTGTCAGAGTCAGAGAGATTTGCAGATGGAGAAAAGGGTCTCGAACCAAGGTTGGGGGCAGCCTCTAGAGTCTGGGGAAGGAGAGAAAACGTTCTTTCCTGGGGCCTTGAGAAGGAAGGCAATCTGCCTATACTTGACCTTAGCTCGTAAGGCCACTTTGAAATTGTAAGATGATAAACATGTGTCAGAAAGTAACGTAGTATTAAACCAGCAGAACTGACCTCAGGCCCGTTAAACCAACTCCACCAGCCTCACTAGGGAACTTGGCATCTCCATGGATCTATCCCCTCCCCTCTCCACAACCCGCTGGTAACCGATTTAGTCAACTCTGCCTCAAAAACGCTTCTCAAAATGATTTTCTTCTTTCCTTCTCTGCTTTGGCAGTCCACAAGAACAGCGTGACACAGCAGAGAGAGAATGTGTTTTGGACACAGAAATACACATCGACCACAAACTAGTTGGGAAATTTGATAAGGTACTGAACCTCTGAGTCTCACTTCTTCAAAATGGCAATGCTGCTTTCTCCCTTGCGGGTCGTTTATGAGACTTGGATACATGTCAAGCGCCAGACGTTTGGGGGTCGCTGCAACAGCCTGTCGACGGGTCGGGTGCTCATCTGGAGAGGTTTCCCCAGCTCCTGCTGCACCCCTCCTCCACTCTCCTCTGCATATAGCAGCCAGAGGTGTGCACTGAAATTGTCCCTACCTCGTCCTTATCTGCAGTTGCCACGAGCACTTAAAAATCTCTCAGGACCTCTCCTGCTTCGGAACGACTTCCAATGCTTTAGTTTAGCATTCAGGTCTTTCCATCATCTAGATCCAAGCTCTCCGTCAGTGCCACATCCTGGCTTTCCATGCCTCCCACTCTGTGCTCTGACTCACTCCCGCTCTTCTCTTCCCCTGGCTCTGAGGTGTCCTCCCAGATGGCTCTGTCATTGCTCATGTCCTTCTTCCTTCTGGAAACCCCTTCTCCAACCCCTGCCCGTCTACCGTAACCCTCGATGTCCCCTTCGGGGTTCAGCCTCCTTTGCAAAGTCTTATTCCCCTTCCTAACCAGAACTGCTTCCTCCTATTGTTCCCACAGCCCTGAATCGGAACCTGAATGCCACGTTGTTATTTTAGTATCCTTAGCAGCCTCTCTCTCTGCTGCTTCTGCTAGAATGCTCTCTCTGTCCCAAAGAGCAGAGATCTCGTGTTTGCTTTTTTTTTTCTCTCTCTCTCTCTTTTTCCACCCACATGTCCCATATCTTGTGCAGTGTCTGGACTTAGTAGGTACCAATCAGATTTATGATTGTTTTTGAAAAGAAGCTGATCAATGTGATCATGGACATAATTGTTTTGATTCTAGGATTAACTATAATCTCCATACCAATCGACAATGAGTAGAAGCATGCTAATTGCAATACTGTTGCAATAGTAAAGGTTAGAAACAGACTCAAATACCATGAATGGGAGAATGGGCTAGTAATGGGCTACAGTCGATCTATAATATGCTTGAAAGGAAAAAGAATCACGGATAATGATGGGGAAGATGTCCCAGATATATTATGATTAGGTTTTAAAAAGTTGCTTAACAGAATGGTTATGATTCCATTCCTGTGGGTTTTTTTTTTTTTTTTTTTCTTTTCTATAGCCCATGAGTAGGAAAAAAATCTGAAAACATGCGTTCTAAGTTTTTAACAATGGTTAGAGCTGAGATTGGTTTTTAGGGGGCGGGGATTTTCACTTTCTAAATTACATATTTCGATTACGTTAAAATGTTTACAATATCATTAACTAATAAAACCATAAAGATAATTTTAAAAAAAATAGAAAAGGAGTCAATTAGGAGATAGCATTGATGTAAATTTAAAACGAATGCAAGAATCAGCAGATAGGGTCATTTTCTTTCTTAAAAAAAAAAATAACACAGCTACAGTAGAAAATAGAGCAGCAATCGCAAACAGCAGAGGAGAGATGTTTTGCTTCTGGATAGAAGCTTCATCCATCCCGTCTAATCTGAGAGTAAATCACTCATAATGTGATCGGGCACATTTTTAAAAAATACGCAGAATGTTTTTATAAATGCAGATTATGATGACTGGAACTATTAATTAGGCCTATGTGGATTTTCGAGTTTGTCTGAAGGAAAGGAGAGGTAGAAATGATAGGACAGCAGTCAGCAGGCAGTAGAATTCCGGGAAACAGGGCTGCTGGGCTTTAAACGCATAGGGCTGTTTGAATTTCCATATTTTGTTTTCGTGAGCCTGAGATGTAACCTTCTTCTTGTGTGTCAATCCTTCAGGAAAGTTTGCCACATCCGTGAAATCCTTGTGTGAATACTCTTATCTCAAAATTGAAAAAATAGTTGAGCTCCTTGTCTGGGCTGATAGCAAGTGACAAATGGCACACAAAAGGAGACAAAGGCAGCCATGGGAGAGCTCAAAGCAGGGGGTGTGTAATGGGATTGGAGCTCGTATGATTTGCACGGATGGGGCAAGGTGTCCCTGCGGATGTCCCTGTGCCGTCATGCCAGCCCAAGTTCCAAAGAGTCATTTCTGGGGTGCAGGTCTGTGCCCCTGGCCATCTGTGCATCGCTTTCCTCATTGGCAAAACAGGGCTCTGGTCTTCCGTCTGCAACCCTTACCGAGCACCCTCCTTCCCTCTCAAGGTGGTTGGGGGCTCATGTAACTGAGCAGAGAAGAGCACGTCTCACTGGAAGCTGGGTGATCCTGACATCACCGCATCCATTTTTCTCTCCTTCACTTCATAGAAGTAACCCCACGGCAGCTAACGGTAGTCTACAGGTGAAAACTTGATGAGCTGGCGTTTCTTCCATCTTTGACTAGGTTCACCCCCTGCTTATGTTCACTCCCAGGGTGGGAGTAAAGAGAGATGCCCCGTGTTGTCTCTACAGCACCTCCTCCCTCCCCAAGCCACAGATTAGCTATGGCGGGTCTCAGCCTTCATCTGAGGGAGAAGAGTGTGTGTGGGGGCGTGCACATATGAGAGAGACTCTGTATGAGCATGTGTGTGAGAGTGCGAGTGTGTGCAAGTCTGTGTGTCACTCGGTGTCTCTGTGAGTGAATGCATGCATGCGTCTGTGACCCTGCATGTGAGCGTGGGAGTGCGACTGGATAGGAGTGTGTGAGAACACAGCCGTGTACGGAGGTGGGACCGCATGTGGCTGTGTGGGTTTGACGCCCCTGTGTGTGTTGTGTGAGTGTGTGAGAGAATGCGCGAGCTCAGGCACGGTTTACCCAAACCCTTCTCCTTGACCTCCACGTGAGCTGGACGTTGAGATCAAGAGCGGGAGCAAATGGGGGAGTCTCTGAACTCAAATGCAAAGCTGGAGCCCAGGGGGCGAGGCAGACATTCTGAACTGCTGTCTTTTGGGAATTCTGGGCCATTTGGAATCCTGCTTAAAGAACATGGCCATCCCAGAGACGTCACCCTCACAGCTGGTTGACAAGAATCATCATCAGTAAAATCGACAAGGGCAGCAAGAATTCTAGAAAAGCCCACAGCCCTCATCTATTGATGTTTGATCTGAATAGTCGAGTCCTACATCGTTAGGGCTGCAGAGACTTTCTGTTCACATCAGAAGCCAGGTCTGGGAAGAATGAGGGGCCCGCCCATGTCATGCATCCCTGTCAGCTCCAGAACTCAAGTCTCCCAACTCCTCTGGTCCCTCTGTGACCTGGTTTGTTTGTGCCAGATGACCTGTCCCCAGACAGCCAGAGAGGGCTGTGTGACCCACACATATTGCATACATTGTGCAAGCTTCCAGACTGTCTCCTAATGTCCTCTAAGGGTCTGCACTGGTATTTCACAAAGAGAAGAGATACTTGCGTCCCTCCCACCTGGCTTCCTGAGCAATCTTCCCTTTGGAAGCCTGAGTTTCCAGGCATGGCGTTTAAGGCCCCGCGTAATCTTGTCTTTTGCCTTTGCAACCTCATGTCCAGCCTCATGTCACCCTGCACACAGAGAGCTCCCTCTGCCTGACTCATTGTGTCCTGGAACCAGTCGTTGTTTATCCGTATGTCTCACTCACCCACTAAGCCATCTAGGGTCCTCTTTTTAACAACCACTCCTATTTCTCGTTTCCTTTCATGTCCTCAGGGCCTGCTGCATGCTTGGCGCGAAGTAGGACCCCAGTGAGCTTTTGCTGAATGAGTTAACAAAGCCACCTCTCATTTTCCTAGATGTGACACTTCTTTCTGTACCCGGGACAGATGCTCCCTGCCCTGCCCCGGGAGAGCCAAGTTCCCAAGGCTCCAGCTACACTCACCTGGGAGACCGAGAAGCAGCAGAGCAGGGGACAGCCACATGGTCTTGTCTCTCCAACTCATCGCCCCTCTGACCCGCAACTGGAGAACAAACCAGGATCCCAGCTGGTCACTTGAAGCTCTGCTTGAGGCCAGACTTGCACCTTCCGCTTGTCCAGATCGCCTTTGAGTTTTTTACTCATTTACTTCCTTTTATAGAGTGAGTATTTCCTGCTTTTAATTATTCAGCAGAAGGAGTGTCATTTCTTAGTAAGTTTGTGTCAGAGGACATGAAAGTCTCCCCCAGGTACAAAAGAGGAAGCAAGGGTGCTGTGCAGGGTGAGGAGGAGTGGGGGCAGATGTGTCTGTGGAAGGGTCAAGGAGAGGGTATCTGACCTATGGGGCCTTGGATTCAAGGAGGACAACAGAAATTGCGACTCCAGAAATGGCTCTCCACCAGAATCATGGGTTCCCATCCCATCCGGCAGGTGTCAAGTGCTTGGCATACCTGGAGATACATTTGTTCGGATGTTCCAGCCAAGTGCAAGGGTACAGGCTGTGGGATCAGACAGACCCAGGCTTTACCCCACAAGCACCACCTATACGCTGTGCGACTGTGGACAACTTACTTAACCTTTCTGAGCCTCATTCTTCGCATCTGTAAGTTGGGTTCATGAGAGTTGTTTTCAGAATTAAATGAGAAAATGCACGTGCAGTTCAGAGGACAGAATCCTGGAATAGGGTTAGCACTCTGTGTTATGACTTGTGTCCAGAGCACGTGAATAGTAGATAAAACAAGCCCGGGACGGGGAGCTGAGAGGAAGCTGGTGGGCTGGGTTTCCTCACTAGTTACAAGACAAATTCTAACCTTAACCTGACAATTTAATTAGGATCCTGAAATGTAACCCAGTCGCTAGAACTCTTGAAGAACAGCTTTGGGAAACAGGTGAGGGTATTTCTTCCCAGGTGTCCAAAGCCAGCTGTGAGGAAGGAGCTCTCCCTGGAAGTCCTGTGGTCATGGTGGCTCAGGACACATTTAGAAGGTCTGAGAGGAGCAAGAGGCTCCTCTTGTCACATACCAGGGAAACAGCAAAGGGATCTGGGATGTGAGTCTTGCTCAGGTTTTCTCAGAGAGGACTAAGCCAGATTACTGCTTCATCATTTTCATTTCTCTGGGGAACTGGAGTAAGCTTGTTTTAGCATACAAATTTATATATCTATTCATCAAATTAATAGAACAAAGGAGAGAAACCACATAATTATGCAAATAGCTGCATGAAAAGCATTATATAAAATCCATGACTTTTCATGATAAACTAGGAATAGGAAGATAGCTATAAGCGAACATTAAAACC
>JAQQSQ010002812.1:0-10249 GCA_028627145.1 Eidolon dupreanum | reverse complement strand
GAATTACTAAGTGGTACCCAAGATGACGGCTCTGAAAGGGACAGCCGTCATCGAACAATGCCACTTGTTTCTGACCCATTCATTTAGAAACCAGTCCCCATTACCTGGCAGGCACAGCTTTTATAAATAAAAAAGCCATTAAACTCGTAATGTAGTTCGATCTCCCCAGAACGTTTCTGGGGTCCTTCCTCTGGCTGCCCTTTATGTTTCTGGAATAGAAACAAATGTAATAAGACATTGCAATAAAATCTAGTTGAATTTAATATATAGAAATTTGATAGAAATGGACTTTTTGAACTAGACATGTACAGGAGAAATCACAAAAGAAAAAATATATTCATAGAATAGATTGAACGAAAACTAACTTTTGCTGAATGCCAAGACGCTCAGACACAGATACATCCACACTAACAAGGCAAATGAAAACTGGGGAAAATAGTCACATAAGATGAAAAATTAGTACTTTGTGATGTATGGTGTTTGCAAATCAATAAGCAAGAGTTAGAGGCAATTGATTAGAATTTCCACAATTTTAGGGGAAGAGGTGCTCTGATCAGTAAATCTTCAGTGCTACCTTGGTCAGTCACCATTTTCGATTGCTACTATTTTTATTCGGTAATCTCAAACTAATATCGCCTTGGTTTCATTGTTGTCCATTTAGCTTCCTGTCGGGTTTTGGCTCACTGCACCATATGTACTGAAATATGTGCAAATTCTGGCTTGGAGTTTCTAATAATTAATGTTGGAGGTTTTCAAACATCGTTTGGGTGTCCTTGTGGGCCAAGCCAATGCCTAAGCAATCCATACCCTTCTACCATCCCAAAATATACTTGTGCAGTGGTATTTTATTGGTAATCTATTTCTGTATTATTTAAATAACTTTTGATATATTATTGTAAGCTAAGCATAAGACGACACAGGCACAGAGTTATTTTTATAACTGGTAGCCATAATGCAAACACACAGCACTTACTGAGTGTCAGACGCAGGTCTAATCACGTCATGTATTTTGATTCTTTCCACTTTACAAGGTGGATAAAGCTAAGTTTTTCCTAGAAGGTAAGGAAACTGAAGCCCCGAGAGGTTGAAAATCTCACCCAGGGTCACACGATGAGAAAGTGTCAGGATAGGAACCCAAGCCAGGCTTCCCAGCTCGAGCTGGGCTCAGCTTCACAATATGTAACCGGGTACATGAACATGGGGCCTTCCAGGAGCCAAACAGCTCATGTTCAGTAACGCTTCTCGTCAATTCCTTTTTGTCACCAGGTCCCCTTTCTCCTGGAGAAGGGGAACGAGGGGGTGGCTGGACATACATGCCTTTGGCCTAAATCGGCCACATGCGAATGAGTTAACTGGCTGCCTCTCGGGTCCCCGGCGCCCTGGTTTCCTGCCACCCTTCCTCTGCTCGGGAAGGCTGTGGTCCCATGTCCCCAAGCCTGGCTGGAGAAGTCTCCTCAGACGGCATCATCGCGTCCTACCCCTCGCTCCTGTGGCTGGGCGCTGCCCCTCCACAGACGAGAAAGGCAGGCCCAGGCTGAGGGCTCCTCCCCGAACCAGCACCTCGCGCCCGTGTGCGCTCCCAGCCCGGCCCGATGGTGACTCAGTGGCCGGAGCATCTGTCACCACTGAAGCCTCGGGGAACCCTGCCGCGGGGAGCTGGCGAGCGTCCCGCACGCGCTCACATCCCAGGGCGCCGTCATTAGCCCACGCGTTCCGCGTTCGTCAGTGTCAACGCGAGGGGTCAGCCGCGAGCCTGTGGCGCCACCTGGGGAAACCCGATGTCTCTGTGTCGGCGCCGGACGGAGCGCGTTGGACCGGGCTGGACAGCACGCGTCCGCGCCCACGGCGCGCCTGGCGCCGTGTCTCACTCTCACTTTTCACCAGCTTGGAAAAGCGACCTTCAAGCCAGCCGTGGGCAGGGCCTTCCTGGGGGACCCAGAGAACGGCCCATGAAAGTAAGAACACGGGGAGCGAGGGCAGCCAACAGCCGCCGGCTGCCGCCAGAACCGGGAATCGCAGCTTGCGCATCCTGCCCCAGCTGCGCTGGAACCGAGTCCGGCAGCCAGCTCGTGTGTCACAAGGGTCGGGGCCTTTCATGCCAGACGGGACGTGCTCCTGGACGTCCCGGTCCTTGCTCTCGCTGGGTCACCGAGCTCCGTGTCTGCCGCGCAAATATTTGGCTAAATTCCTGGTGCTCGGGGGCCGTCGGTTAACTTATGGTTCGTTGGGTGCAGCGAACATCAGCAACTGTGCGCGAGGCAACTCGATGTCTTTAGTGGACAACTGTATTTTTCCAGCTTCGCCGAGGTATGAGAGTCAAATATAAACTACATCGAGGTGGGACACGGCGGTGTTTTGGCACACGTTGTGAAATGACTACCAAAGCTGAGCCGCTAAACGTCCCCATCATCTCCCGTATCCCCCCGCCTCCTTTTTTTTTTTGGTGGTGAGAACATTCGAGATCTATTCTCTTAGGCCCTGGAGTTGCAACCAGCAGAAATGGAGTCTGGCCGAGGCCAGCGGAGGACGCCATACGAGAACTTGGGTGAGCTCGGGATCTCTGCGTAAAGCCACGCGGGCAGCGATATTGCCAAAGGCGGGGCTGGCGACGTGGCGTGAGAGGGACAGGTGAGTCCCCGCTGCCGAGCAGATGCTCCCCGTGGGCTGCGATGCGCAGTCTCCATCCGCGACGGGGGAGGCGCACCCCCACTTACACCCCTGTGACCCGAACGACGCAATCTGCTCATGCGACGCCGGCTCCATCTCAGGCAAGCCTCGTCCTCGCGGCCGCCCCGGCCGGCTCTTGGCTTAACTCTCTTTTCTAGAATATCGGGCACACAACCCCCCTTGCAGGTCGACAGGGCCGTGTGACGCACTCTGGCCAAGGACACATGGCGGGGGTGACCCCACCGCCGCCAGGCATGGTCCATGGACGCTGTGCACGCTGGACCCTCCGTCTGTCCCTACGCTGCTTACAAAGAGGATCGAGGAGCACAAGACAGAAAGGACGCGGGGTCACCGAGTGCCTTCCAGACAGGAGGCTCCGCCGCTCACGTGGGACTGAATGAAGCGGAAACAGCCCGTCGTGTGGGGACGCTGGGACGGCGACTCTGCCCATGGTGCCAGCCAGCGTGGGGACCGTTCGCTGGCACAGGGGCGCATCTCAGATCGCCCCACCGCATGCCTGAGGGTCGCCGGACTTCGTTTCCCCGGTCACAGGATTACCAACGAGTTCTATGTTTTTTTCTTTGAGTTTGTGTGTTTGAGATTCTTTGTAAAGCAAACAACTTCGAATGTGGGGCAAATGTGTCCTTGTCGGGTTGTTCATGAAGGACGTGACAGAGCATTAAGCGGTCCCCACGTTCCGGGCACAATGTTATTCTGGGATGGAAAAGTAGAGTAACCTTTATGGGAACTAAGGATCGAAGCTGCCGTGCACGGGGAGTCCATCACCCAGGGCAGCACCCGCCAGTGCCCACCTGTGACCCCCGTGCGCACGGCCTGACATGCCCTTACGCAAGCCAGGACCCCCTCCGGGAAGACGGGGAAGGCGTGGGCGTCTGAAGAAGGGTGAGTGGCCACACAGCAGGAAGGCCGTGATTGCTAGGAAAACCAGAAGCAGGACTGGAAAGCAGGGGGCCCCTCTGCCCCTGCACCCCTCTCTGGGCACATGGTTGAATCCCTCTCTCCGTGGACCTGAGTTCTTTGCCAAGGGGGCAGGTGGCTGCAACAGCTCCCCGGTCTTTGGACTGAAGGGGAGATGGTGGCAGGTGAACATTAAGCGTCCCCTTCATTCCCCAGGCACGTGACAAGCCAGGTGAGGTCCTTTCCATCTTCTCTCCTGTGTCACTCCACTGCATGACTCTCTGGCTTCTATTTGTCCCCAGGCTCTTCTCTCAGGGGATGCTAAGTGTAACAAAATTCAGGCATGAAGTATTCAACTGAAAGTGAGAGCGTTAGCAGCTTGTGTTGACTGAACAGTTTCCAGAAAACCCTAGGCCATCTCTCGTGTCATGGAACAAAAAAATGTCTTAACCTCGCGTGGACATTCAGAACGCAATTGCAAATCACATCTTCAGGTGACACTGCCATTTTCTCTGTCCCTCCACACACTTATATTTGGTTTTACGATTCATAACAGCAGTATTTTTATATTCAATTTTAATCACACCAGGAATACATGCACATAATCTCGTCAGACATCGAAACGCAAAGATAATCCTGGCTCCCTTCTTTCTCAAACCCAGGGTCCTTCTCTCTCCCCTAGAAATAAACATCGAGCCCTGCTTGTTTTGTATCTGCTCAGACCTTTTTCTATGACTTCAGAGACCTTAGGAGCTGTGTGTTTGTGTATCAGCGTGGGTTTTTTTCATGAAAAGTCAACAAAACTATAAATTTTTGCAATTTTTTTTATGCGACAATATATCATGGAGATATTTACATCATTAGGTTTACGTCATTCCAGTTTTCCTCTGTTAACCTTTGCTTAAATAAACGTCCTGTGTGAGGAAGGGGAGGGAACTTTCTCGTGGAAATTTCTGAGATATGGAACTGGTGTACGCTGTTAAAATTCCAGTTTGTTTCTACTAGCTGTGTCAATGATTTCTGTTTCCAATACACTCACCAACCTGTGAGCCCAACAAGTCCTTTAATATTTTATTGTCATTTTGTTGAGCAGAGTTTTAAAAACTGAAACATGATCCATGAACACCGTGTTTGTACGTTACAGGCAGCTGATGGGCACAGGTAAGATACGAAGATGGTTTGAGCAAAGCCCAGCATTTCATTAACGAAGAAGCCGACTTTTAAAATCAAGTGACCTACTGTTTGCGGGATTTTAGCCATTCACTCGTCTCAATAGTTATTTGTAAAATTGACCATCTTTATTTTTTCCAAATTATATACACTCAGAGGCATCGTTAAGAAGCTTCAGTTTATGTGATGAAGCAGCAGCTGTCTTCTTACCCAGAAAAAAAAAAAACAACAGTATTTTTGAAGGAGCCTTAATTTAAAATCAGAAAAACATGATTCTGTAATAGATGGAGCTTCAGAGTCATGTGTTGGGTGGAAAATTGGACCGGAAGGAGTTTAAAATCCTTTCAACTTTGAGAGCCTGTGCGCCTGTGATTCATTTGGTGATTCTCAATCACCAGGATGAGTCGTTCGCTCACCACATTTTTGTTTATTTCCTGCCATCTGCCCGGCACTGCTCCGGGTGTCGGGAATGGAGCAGAGAACAAGACAGACGTGACACCCGCTTGCATGGAGCTTCTGTCCTCGAGAAGGACCAGACGGCCAGTGGCGGAAGGAGACTAGACTTTGGGTCACACAATGCAACGTGCAGATGACGTATGATAGAATTGTAATAGACGTCACCCCCAACAAATGTAATTGAAAAAAAAAAAGACAACACATGTGCCATCTATTTCAGAGTGGGCCGTGCTGTGCGGACGCGGGCAGGTGCCGTGAAGGATGGACGGGGTTGGGTTCAGATGGCACCATCAGAACGGGCGGCTCGCCCAGCCAGGAGGATTACAGGGATGACACTCCGGGGGCGAGGTCCTGGTGGGGCTCCGCGACCCCCAGAACAGAAGAACGGAGAGTGTCGTCCACCGCACCGGAGGCAGGACTGGACGGAGTGACCTTTGAGTATCTCCAAAACGCCATTAAATCTTAGATCTCAACCTTTCTCTCTGTAGCTCCTTGACCTTTCTGTGCCTCGGTTTCCCCCACCTGTAAAGTCCTCACAGATTTGGGAAGCGTGAGCCACGTTACACGCGTCAGGCCCGTGGCGCACACTCACCGCATGCTGGGGACCCTCATCCCGGGCTGGGAGGTTTCCGCCTGCATCCAACAACGTGCTGGGGGCCTTGGGGGAGGCTCGCGGCGCCCCATGGGCCGTCCGCTGTCCTCACGCCTCAGAGAGGGTGCCGAGCTGGGGAGCGCCCCCTCCAGCTCCGTCCTTGGCACCGGTCGCCTTTCAGGCGTCGGCCCTGGTTTGCCCAGGGCACTGTCTTCCAAACACCTTTTGCTCCCGCCTCCCTTCTTTTTCTCCTGGAGTGCGGCCACCTTCGCGCCACCTCCAGGACACACATGCTGACCTCGGCCCGCAGAGACGGCCCCCCGCTTCTATGTTGGACAGCACTGACCCTCAGGTCCTCTCTCCACCCGGGTGTATCGAGCTGGCGCGAACGCCAGAGGTCCCCCAGGCTAGCTCTGCGCCCGTCCCCATCGTGTCCCGAGACGCTGCACCGAGAGCTGCCTGTCGCCTGAGCGGGAGGGCCGAAGGAAGGATGCGCATGGGACGGCGGCTCGCGCAGACCCCGCGCGCATGCGCCTGGGCGGCTCCAGGGCGGCGGTGTGCCAGCCGGGGCCCGCGGCGCACTCCACGCGGGCAGCGGAGGAGAGTTTGAAAAGGACCACGGACGAAGGCGGAGCCGGGCTTCCCGAACACAAGAGGAGACTAGCGACGGGGAAGTCTGACGCCACCCCAAGCCCTGCAGGGATGGGGACAGAGGGCATCGGTGGAGGGGTGCGGCCAACCAGTGGGGATCCCCGCAGGGAAAAGGCCAGTGGGACATACACCCCGACCAGAGTGTCCCTGTGGCCGCACCCAACGAGGGGCCATGAAAGACGATGCCACTGAGAAAAGTTACCCTCCCACACACCCCACCCCAACCCCCACCGCCGGGCACAGAGCAGCGAGCAGTGTGGAGGACAAGCAAGAAATGTCCTAGTTCAATTCAACAAGCTCCTGCTCTGATCTAAAGTGACAAGTGCCGGGATTTCTCTGCAGGAAAGCGTCACCGTCACACTCCACGTGATCTGCACATTCCAGGACTGAGAGCAAGGACTCCAGCCTCCGCACGTCCCCTGACCCCGCCAGCTCAAAGGTGACCAGAAGACAGTGTCCGTGTAGGAAACACATGGGTGCGCTGACACTTCTGCCCTCAGAAACGGAAGAAGGGCAGCGCCGATGCCACCGGGTGGCGGGACCACGTCTGACGGATGAGCTTCCTCCTCAGGTATAATCATATTTCATCACAAGCGCTAGAGGATTTTTCCACCTTACATAACATCCATAAATTATGCTGGTGTGTTTAAGAGTCGGGTCCACTGATTTATAATATACTTTCATTTATAAAAACCAAACTTATTTCACAGATGACAGCGGCTGCTTCAAACGCAGTTTAAAGTGGAGGCAGCCCACAAATTATCCGGCGTTTTCGTGTGAAACAAATTATTCCCGAGAAATGCAACGTCAGCAGGAAGGCAGCGACATATTAATCCCTGAATGGACGAGACCGTATCGGCATCTGGTAATTATGTCAACACTTCAAGATGGGAACACACCAGCTTGGGGAGTGCCGAGGGAGGTGACAAGCCACTGCAGCAAGAAATGTCACGCATAATCATAAAAAAATATTTCAGGGTCTGCAGATTTTCCTTTCCTAAAAGAGGCAAAGTGGGACTGTCACTTGCTTTGTCACAGAGGAACATGGCTCACAGGTCCTGCGAGGCAGGAGCGGGGCATGGCTGTGCTGCATTGAGGTGTCATGTGGGGGTGGGGTCTCATCCGAGCACCTGGCCGGGGAAGGGCGTTTCGGAGCTCACTCTGGTTGTCGGCAGAAGGTCCCCAGGCTGCCCTCAGTCCCTTGCCCCATGTGCTTCCAGCCCGGCTACTCCGTTATCACGTCAACAATAGGACCCCAGCAAGACGGATGTGGCAGTGTGGCCCAGGCTGACCACGTTCATCCTGTCACCTTCCTTCCTTCTACTGGTTAGAAGCATGTCGCAGGTCCCACCCACATTGGGGGGGAGGGGGCCGCAGCAGGGTGTGAGTGTCAGGAGGTGTGAGGATGGGGCCGCCTGAGCAGTCTGCCACAGGAAGAATGGGGAAAGAAAACGTCTTGGGGAAGGAAGAAGAGAAGAGAAAAAGAGGGACAGAGACAGACACAAAAAGCATGTGAAAGTTGCTGGGCTGGAACAGCTTCGAGCGGGCTCCCCACCGAAGGACCGCCATGCCCGTCACAGGGCACAGAGAGCGCCCGCTGGCCAGTCGTCTTAGCGATGACATGACAGAGATAATGGTTTCAGTGGCGTCCAACACTGAAGTGGGGGACAATTCGATGCCCAGGGGACGGATCCCCTGGGCAGGATTGACCCAGAGCGCAGGACTGGAACTGTGAGCATCACTGTCAGATGGGCTCACATTGCTAATGGTCACGGAAATTGTAAAACTCTGTGAAAGAAACGCGATTTACAGCAATCACTGGCCTCTGTGCTCTGGCTTCCCTCTCAGGCACGTGGCCGTTCCTCCTTGTATTTGCGGGTGGGGGGGGGAAGGCGTCACCCAAAGTGTTCAGTCGTGACGACATAAGTGCCAGCTGGGACACTGCAAGTTCTATTTTTCCTCGAGCCCGGCAACTGGCCACTCTCAGCATGGCAGCTGCTGTCACCCGCGATCCCGGGAGACAACAGTGAGGACAGCGACCTCTGCTGGTGAGTTGAGGACATGCAGCATAAACAAGATAATGAATGTTTTTGGAGCTACAGGGACTTAGGGCATGTTTGTTACCCAGCATCGCCCAGCCTACCTGATACAAGTGTTGTCTGTTGTCTCTGTTATGACTCATATACTGACTTATTATATTTTATTCTATTCTTTTCATTTATGTTTAAAATGTTGGTTGTGATCCCATGGGTTTCATGACTCACCATGGATTTGAAAAGCGTAGTTGCAAAGAGACGTGTGTTTGGTGATTGGTATGCAGGTGTGCCTCCCGCCGGGGCTGTGTGCTCATGCAAATGAGGCCCAGGCCCCCTTTGTCCCAACGTGGCATCCCACGGTTTCCGGCCCAGCGGCCAGGGGGTGATGGTGAACGAATGAGCGAGGAAAATGATTTCACCTCAGTGTTCGCACGTCATGGTCCCAGGAGGATGCTTCTCAAACCAGCCTGTAAGCTGAGCCCGGATGGAGCAAATGAGCACCACGGCCCACATGGGGACCACGCCACCCCAGGGACACGGTCAGGGCAGCAGGACAGGCCCAGATCGGTTTTAATTTTCACCATGATTTTGACACAAACCAAGGAAACCGGGCGCCCCCTGCCGTCTCCATGTCTGAGTGGGAGTCCAAGCCCCGAGCCCTTCTTGGAAACGAGCCTGCACTACACTGGCTAACAAGCCGGAACCCACGCAGTCTCGTCACGTCACAGTAAGAAAGGCCTGGAATGACAGCCACTCGATTACTGCAAGTTCAACTTCAATCTTCAAGCAGCCTCTTAATTGCCTTGGCTGGACGGCAGGTAATGGAAAGCTGAGGTTGGCTTCAAACTTGTGTTCGATTCATCGCGAGATAACTGATTTCAAATATTGAACTTCCTTCAGGGGAACAATAAATTACTTTTTGAAATATAGATTATGCCAGTAATGGATGAGCCAGATATAAATGGAAACCCAGCATCTTTGAAATGTGTTCTTGTCTGCATTTTTCTAGAAATTGGAAGAAAAGAGAGTGCTGCAGTGGTGAAATAAAACAGTATCACTGACATATTATTAACGCTCTCTAAAGACGTGCGGCCAGCGTCTCGTGCTGATCAGACAGAAGCACAGAAGAGGAGGACCCTTGAGAAGATGAATCGACAACCTTTAAAGCGAAAAATAAACCATGAACCTCTCCTTATCTATAAAGCAATGGTGCCGCCCCTAGACTCTCTGTCCCAAGCTTTCTGAGCAGACTCCGCTTTGCTGCTCAAGGCCCAGAGGACCAAGAAAAGGTAGAGTTAGTTCCACAGGACGGACGCTCAGCGTTTGCTGTTTTACTTTCCTTCCGATAAAGCACATCGAGGACATGAAAAGAAAATGTCTTCTGAGAGGATTCCTCCAGTTTGTCCTGTTTGCGCTGTGGTTCCGTCGGGCACAGTTCACCTGTGAAATACATCGTTTCTGGGTTTGAGTTGCGGGTAACACGTACCCGTCTTCTCAGAGAAAACGGAAGCTCAGATTTTCCTCTAGAAATAAGAAGTGGGGACAGAGGTGTCACACCACTCTGCTTACGAATTTATTCTATCCATCCAAGAAATATTTGCTGAGTGCCTACCGTGTACCCACGAAGGAAGTGGCCGTGCACGAAATGGACAGAATCGGAACTTATCTCCAGGTGGGAAGGATGTGACATTAATGAGAAGATGTCACAGTATGTCAGAACGGGAAACGTGTTATGCAGAATGGTGTATGGGGGGGGGGG
>JAQQSQ010002811.1:0-10250 GCA_028627145.1 Eidolon dupreanum | reverse complement strand
TACAGTTCCTTGCATGTCCCCTTCTCTCTTCGCCTCAGCCCACGGGAAAACATGATTTTGAGTTTTGAGCTTATCATTGCCTTGTTTTCACATAAAGTATAACTAAATAATCTCTCTCTCTGGACAATCGTAAAGTATTATATTCTCAAGAACTCTATAAAAGTGGTACCACTCTTGATACTCTTCAGAAACTTGATTCATCATTCAACTTAATGTTTTTTTTAAGATCCGCTGTTGTCGATGCTCGAAGCTCTGGTTAATTCATCTTGCCGGAGTCAAGTACTCCGCCAGAGGAATAACCACAATTCACCTGGGCAGTCTCCTCCTGATGAACATTTGGGATTTTTCCAGCTTTTTGCTATTACAAACAACGCCATGAAGAACGTGTTTCCGCAGCTCTCCTGGTGGTCACCAACAAGCCTGTCTGGTGTCTACACCCGAGACCAGCTGCCAAGTCAGATACATCACACAGCTCCACCTGAAAACACAATGTCAGCTTTTCCCAACACGTTCATGAACACTTTGTACTTTCCCCTCACTCTTCTTCAAGACGTAAGATTTGCCAATCTGGTAGGGACAGAACGGTATCGACTTGTCACTTTAATTTGTATTTCCTTGACTTCTAATGAGATAGAGCATCTTTACACATGTTCATGGGCTGTCTCACATCTCCTTTTCTCTGAAACGCTTGTTCTATCTCTCGTCCAGCTATTTTCTATTAGGTTTGTCTTTATCTCATTGATCTGCTGTAGGTCTTTAGATATTAAATCATGCATTGAAAATATAGACTTGCGGTTTGCCTTTATATTCTCTTTATGGTATCCTTTGATAAATTATTTCCATTTTTTAAAAATCTTTTCATTAAAGTATAATTTACATACAATAAATTTCACATATTTTACATGTATAGTTGAAGAGTTTTGAAAAGTATTTCAGAGATAAGCAGTCACTTGAAGTGCATAGTTTACTCCTGGTGTACATTCTATGGGTTTGGATAAATATATAATTATGTGTATCTACCAATTAAAGTATCATACAGCATATTTTCACTGCCCTAAAAATCCTCTGTGCTCTAACCATTCACTCTTACCCACCTCCAAGTTCCTGGTAACTACTGATTTTTTTTTTTTTTTTACTGTCTCCATAGTTTTTCCTCTTCCAGAATGTCAAAGAGTTGGAATCATACAGTATATAGACTTTTCAGGTTGGCTTCTTTTACTTAGTAATATGCACTTAAATTTCCTCCATGTCTTTTCATGGTTTGATAGTTCATTTCTTCTTAGCACTGAATAATATTCCATTGACTAGGCATACCAAAGTTTATCCATTCACAAATGAACATCTTGGTTGTTTCCAAGTTTTGGTGATTAGAAACACTATTACAAATATATTACAAAAGTATTAGCCCATACCAGACTGGAGGGGAAAAGACTGACCCTTCATCACAGTGTGAGAAGTATACACTATTATTAGTACATCAGAGTTGGGAATGATTTTTTTAAACTGGACCCAAAAATTATAACCCATTGAGGAAGAAATTAAAATTTTTAACTACATTAAAATTTTACTTACCTATGAAATGATACATTTGAGATTTGTTTCAATTTTCTAAGGCAGAAATATGGTAGCCAAGAAATATAAAAATCAATAATAGCAGAATATTGATGGTTTGGGAAGATGGTCAAGAACTAAAAGGGGTTCATTGACTAGCCTTTCTAGTTTTCCTGTATGTTTTAAAACTTTTACAATTAACATTTAAATTTTTTAAATTAGAAGATACCATGAGAAGAGGAAAAAAAACCCCCACAAATTTGGAGATGATATTTGCAACACATAATCAAAAAACAATTAGTTTTTAGAACACACAAAAACACTTAAAATTTAATTTTTAAAAGACATATAAGCCAATATAAAAAATGGGAAAGAGACATTTAAAACAATTTTTTTAATGAGCAAAAGGTATTTCACAGAGGAAATACATTCATGGTCAATAAACATTAAAAGATTCTCAACCCCTAGTAATTAGGGATGCATAAATTTAAATCACAGTAAGATCTATTTCACACCTGCAAGACTAGCAAACATGTCAACATCAGATGAGAACATGGGAAATGGGAAATCTCATTCACCACTGATCAAGTAGAAAGTGGTGCTTCCACTGCAGAAAAGAGTTTCGTATTACCTAAAACAGTTCATTAGAGGGATGAACTACAACTCAGTAATTCCATTCCTAGTTGTACACTCCAGAGAAACTCCTGCCTATTTATTTCCTTAAGTATATTTATAGAAGCATTATTCATTATGTCAAGAAACTGAAAATAATTCAAATACTATACTTGAATACTATCGATCAACATTAGAACATTAGAATGGATAAATAAATAGAATCCAACAGGATATCAAAGAGCAGAGAGAATGAATGAACCATAGCTACATTCATCAACATGAAATAATCTATATCATGTTATTAATGTAAATAATAATGTTGTCTGAAAGGAGCGGGCCACAGACTAATGCAATCAGAATTATTCAAGTCATTTAAAGTTAAAGAACAGATAAAGCAAAACAACTGTTTCTTATCTAGGGTTATTTATAAAATTGAGCTACTAGAAAGAAAAACAAGAGAATGATTTATGCAAGATTCAGTATTGTGACTTCCTTGGGCGGTGGCATATCCGGAAAGGACAGACAGGATTTTGAAGGTGTTGGTCATGTCCTGTCTCTTAATCTAGGAGGTTGGTACATGGCCTCCAATGTATTATCATTAATCTTCACACATGTTTTTAGGTTCTTTAGTATACAGCACATATTTCACAAACAGCTAGAGTGCTTGCTCGATAAATAAATTAAAAAAGAGTTTAAACTCCATGAAAATTCTGATGTTAAGCTAAGGCGAGGTTGGGTCTATGGGTGACCCATTTAACAAGTGTTTTCTGGACACCAGCTTGTACCAGGTATTCTGTTGTGTGCTGGGGATGCAGAGGTGAACAGGATGGAATGTGTGTCCTTAAACAGTCTTTAGGCATCAGGAGAGGCCGATACCTACATAAATGTAACCCCAAGAGGGAGAATAAGCTAGCGAGCTGGTGACAATGAACCATGGAAAACAGTCTAGAAGAAAAGCCTAGCATCAGCTTGTCACATCCTTTGACCGATAAGCCAGGAGGAGACTGAATGGCTTGCAGCAGGCGGAGACCAGAGACAGGAAGCAGGAGTCTGTAGACACTGGAGTAAGAGCTCATGGAAGAATTGTCAAGGGCCTGAACCAGGACTGTGAAATCAAGATGGAAAAGAGAAGGTGCTGATGCGCCCCTCAGTGGGGGTGGGAGGTGTGCATTAAGAGAGAAGAATCGTTGTCCTTCAACAAGATAGAAAAGTCAGAGATGACTCTAGGACGAGCCCGGCCTAGACGATGGGAGGATGGAAGGAGGATAGAGCAGGGAAGGAAGGGAAAGGAGCTTAGAGAGCTCCAGGTCAGGGACACACAGAGGCTAAGGTCAGGGCAGAGGTCCCAGGGGAGAGGTCCTGTGGGAAGTTGGAAAAGGTTCAAGACTTCC
Organism: Eidolon dupreanum; assembly: GCA_028627145.1. NCBI lineage: Eukaryota > Metazoa > Chordata > Mammalia > Chiroptera > Pteropodidae > Eidolon > Eidolon dupreanum. The sequence goes on along the minus strand of JAQQSQ010002811.1, from coordinate 6,693 downwards.
CCAACTCTTTTTATCCCAAGTGATTTTTCTCTCTTTGAGTCAGATGGTTCTCTGCAGCTTTATGATCTTCCTTCCGTTTGCTAACCAGACTTCCAGATTCTACGAAAAAATTTCAACCAATATCAGACCAATTCACATTTGCCTGCCTCCCACAGTTCAATAGGATCTGCAGTGAAATGTACACTTTTAATCAAGGCTCACCTGTAGATCATACGTTGCATTCACATGGTATAAAAGCCTCGATTTAGAATAATAGAGCTCAGAACTTGGAACCTGACAGTCTTGGGTTCGAACCTCCATTTTTTTCCAGCTCTGTGACCTTGAGCAGTCCACTCAACCTCTCTGAACCTCAATTTTGCTCATCTATGTGACATCAACAATAATACCTGTCCTGATTATTTTACAAAGTCACTGAGTAGATATCATACAGGTGTAAGCTTTTACGATTTGCATAACAAGACCATTTGGTGAGAGCAGGAAATGCAAGAGATCAGAAGAACCAATCACTCTTTTGAGGAAATAAAAATCCGAAAACCAACTGCCTGAATTCTTCCCTATTTCATCTGCTGTTCTGGCCTTTTCAATAATTCCAAGACTGAGCTTTGAAAACCCATCCCAGTTTGCTAATGGAAAGGATACTGCAAGAGATCTACAGACCACTATCAGATCAAATTACCACCAATTAAAGGGAAATACCAACCATACCACATGCACCTTAAAAGCAATCCCAGAAACACATCGTTTTCTCAATGGAAGACCTACTCTTTCCAAAACTTAAAGTGGAGGAGGGGAAGAGGATGCTGCTTGTAACGTGTGTCTTCTCTGTGCCTGGTACTGTGCTAAAGGTTTATATACATGTGTCCTCATGTGGTCCTCATGACTGCCCTTCAGTATAGATGTAATTTCCTAATTGGAAAGATGAGGAAACTGAGGCTCTTAGATGTTAAGAAAGCTACCTAAGTGTCCATGGTTAGAGAGTCAATGCTGAGGTTCAACCCTTGGCCTGAGTCAAAGCCAGTGTGCTGCTACTTCACACGGTCTCCCAACTTGAACTTGAAGGAGCCATGACCAAAGGATTCTGCACTAATCATTTACAATTTCATCCTCAATTCTTCCATTTGTAGGAGGAAAGTAATTAACTTAAGGATGAGTTCTCCATAAATTATACTTCAATCTGGTTCTATATTTGAATAATTAAGTTTAAAACAGAAAGACTAATAATGAATCTAATGGTTACCAAATTACGAGATTTTGAAAATCATTGATTTCCTCATTTGCTTGCTAAAATTAATTGATCTCATTTACATATACAGATTGCATTTGCTTTAGCTTTGAGAATATTTATGTTCCAAGCTTTTCTACCAAAGTTTCAAAATCCATTTGCAAAAATGCAATTCTATTTCCATTATGCTTATTGCATGGAAACCAAAGCGTTATTGCTCTTCTAATTAACACTATTATGAATGTTCCTTTTATTTGAATAAAATGTCCTTGTAACTTAAAGAATAAAATTTTAGCCCTGCCAAGCAACTTTAAAAATACATATGGAAATGATCAGTATAATGCAACTTCTGGTAAATAAGAGAAATAAAAGCAAATTCTCCTGTTACAAAACAAAACAAAAACGGTATAAAATACATTTTTAACAATTTCTACAACACTTCTCTAAGCTCTATGACCATGTGATGCTAAATGTTTATATCTCATATGATGAGAAGATATTTTCTGGAATGATTAATGGATGGGATATACCCAATAGGATTTACAAGAAATACAGAAACATAAAGATTGAAAGGTGCTAAAAAATCTTCTAATTCACTGGTTTTCAAAATGAAAGTCACCTACAAACTTGGCAGGTTACAATTAGCATTTTTTTTTACAATAAAATATAAATTTAATAGAAAACATATCAGAAGAGCAATTATTGTTTTGTGAAGCTTTTGTTTCAGTTTTATATTTTATATGTGAATAGCAAATGTATGTGAGCAAATCTCAGTGTGTGTGTGTGTGTGTGTGTGTGTGTGAGAGAGAGAGAGAGAGAGAGAGAGAGAGAGAGAGAGAGAGAGAGTGTGTGTGTGTGTCTGTATGGGGTGGGTGTGTATGTGAGTGTAGCCTGGGTCATGGACATGACATAAAATATAGTCATAAAATATAATCATAAAATTTATTCCTCACTGTGGATCAAGGTCAAAAAGTTTGAAAACCACTCATCTAATTGATCTTCCTTGTCCAGAGAATTCTGAAGAACTGACATTTCAAAGATAACAAATTATGGTCTTTGGCATCAGACAGTTTAGGTTCGAATCTTGGCAGGTCACTTAATCTTCCCAAATCTCAGTCTCCTCTTTTGTTATATGGAGATAATAAAACGTTTGTTTTAAAAAGTAAAAGAGATCACGTATGTAAAGTCTTTAGCACAGAGCCTGGCATAAGCAATAAACGTTGGCTCTCATTATGTCCCAGATCTTGCTGAAGATCTTTATCTCTGATTAAATTTATCCGCTTTTGATTGCATCCATTTTCTTCGGCCACACGAGTCTCCTCGTTACTGAGTTTTCACTGTTTGTTCATTTTCAGTGGCTCCTGCAGTTAGCCAAGGACCAGGATCAGAAATCGGCAGCACGGAGCGAGGAGGAGGTCAGAGTCCCCGTTCAGTATCCACCCGTAGTGACTCCCAGCTCAGGATTACGAGGAAAGACGAGGGAATTGAAAGGGGCCGGCATCCCTGTACCCCAACTTTACACGGCTTTCGAGGAAAAATGCTGGCACAACCAGGGAGATTCTGAGTCACGTTAGAATTCTTCATGACTCCTCGGTCCCTTTTTCTATTGTACTTGCTTTCAGCGACACGGTTTCGCCAGGCATGGAGTAGGCAAGAAAAAGAGGACGTTCTAAAAAACAAACAGGCCGAACCCTGGCGAATCCTGGAATAACGAGGTGAAGGGTGGCTAAAGCATGGAAAATAAATGGGGCCTATGCAAGAGGCTACAGTGAAAATACTGTATGTTGAAAGGAACTTCTAAGGCAAGTTAAGCGTTCTGGGCTTTCTAGTGCAGTAATAAACACAGGCAGCAGTTGCTGAATTCTCGCCCCGCCTGATGCCCAGTGCATTACACACATTGTCTCCATAACCCTCACAACGCCCGTGACGCAATTTCCCTGGTTATCCTGGGTCTTCTCGTAGGAAAGCCAAAGATTCAAGCGCTGAGAACATTTTATTAAACAGTGAAGCTGAGGTTCACAACCAGCCATCCATCTCTGGGGCCAATACCCTTCAGGTTCCAGGGCCTTCCATGCGTCACGGGGCCATCAGAGGCCTTTTAAACAGGAGAATGGCATGAAGAGACCAGCATTTCCTCTGCTTTTTTCTGGAAGATTAGGAGAATACGAGAAAGCAAGGAGAATTGGAGTCAGGGTCTAGACCCCTGGGAGGCAGCTAATTAAAACAATTGGAAGACAATGAAGAAGGCGGGAGGCAGGGGAAGCATTGTGATACAGACAGGTTAAGAGAGACGAGAGATCAGATTACTACTATTTTGGTGATGGTTTAAATGTGAGGCCCAAAGTGACAAGCCGAGGGTCTCCATGCAGGTGGAAGCGACGTAGCCTGAAATCCTAAATGCTGGCAGAGGCCTCTGGGAGGTAAGATATTGAGTTCACTTTGGGGCTGTTCACTGAAGTTCCCAGGGACCCACCAGGGAAGACAAAGCCAATTTGCATACAAAGGCCACAGGAGCTCTGGAGAGAGCGAATGATGGAGCCAGACTTCCTGTCTGTGAAGCTTCATTCTGATGCTTAAAAGCTATGTGACTGAGGGCAAGTTAATATATGTAAAACACTGCCTGACACAGAGAAAGAACTTGGGAAGTGCTAGCTATTAGGATGATTATATAACCAAATGAAATAAAAAATAGGGAGAGGCAGAAAGTTCCCCCCATCACTGCTTCCTCCCCCATACCACTTCCCTGTAGGTACCTCAGACGCTGCTTTGAGATGGTTTAGGAATAACGAAGGTGCCAAAGGGAATCAGAGAAGAGCCCACGAACACGAGTCCCTCCCCATTTGTCTCGAAGGTTGGCCCTGTTCCCAGTCAGACCCCAGGGGCAAGATGGCCTCCAATTACATCTTTTGTTCTTCTTCATTCTGCTGGGTCAGGTAATTGTTCTATCCTTGAATTCGAAACTGACTCCTTTAAGGGACCTTTTATATGTAAATCAGTCAGCCCAGCCTTCACTGATGGGAGAAAAGCACACTCCAGAACCCCAGCCAAGGCAGAGAATTAACGTTTATGAAGAACCTATACCTGTCAGGTCGGCAGGAAGGTAAGGAAACAGGCTCTGGGAGATGGAATAACCTTCCATCCCTTCACGGCTGGCAGGTGACTAAGCGGAATTCTAAGCCAGGACGTGCTAGTCCAAGGCTCATCTCTTTCAATCACTCCCACGTCCGTCTCGTCCTCACAGTTTGTCATCAGTGGCAAAGCCAGACCCAGGGAGCTCCTAAACTTATCCTAAAATGTTATGTCCCATTCCCAGTACTTTCCACTGAAAGATGATGCTTACTAAAGGGTGAGAGACCCAATGGGTTAGCATGAGAGTTTCCTCATGCTGAAAACCCCTGAGTTATGGATGTAACGTACCAACTGCCAGTTATGCTCACTGAGTTCCTTCCAATGGTGCCCCCACGGTTTACTATGTGTCAGGCCCTAGAGTAAAGTAATGGAAAACTATCCACAAACTTAGATAACTATCTGATATAGAATAGCATGCAAAGAAATACAACCACTATGATACAACTATCCATCCAGTTAAAATTTTTCTTCCATTAAACATTGACGAAATTTAATCTGGTTTTCCTTAGCAAGATTCTTTTCCATTTTTCCTAGCGTCAAAGGGCTGCTGGCTGTCGTCATATTCCGTAAGCTCTTCCAGGCTTGGGCACAGGAGCAATGAAAGAAATAGCCTGGTATCCATCCCTAATGATGTCAGGCCTTCGTTTCCTGAGCTCTGTGCTCCTCACTTGGATCTTAAGAGCTTTGCATGTGAGGTTTGCTTCTTTCCTGCTCTGTCTTGTTTGGGGTGGATGAACTTAGGTCTACCAGCCTCTTGAAGAGACCTCTTTTTTCCTGGTTGAATATTTCCAGATTCCCACTTCTAGCCATGGAAGATTAACTTGCTCCACAGCAACTCAACTTCCAAGACAACTAGAAATGCTGGACAAATATTATTTTTTTTCAAAAGTCTATTTGAATGCATTAGAAGGCTGCTAAGGAAGCAAGAATTTCAGAGGCTTAAAAGCCTGGGGCGGGCGGGGGGGAGAGAGAAGCCATGAGAGGCGATTCCAATATTTGGCTCCTTTTTGGTATCCTCAGGAGCTGCTCAGGAATGTCAAGGCCTCAAGGACAAGTGCCCCAGCCACACCCGGCTACCCTTTGGAGCCCCAGAGGGCAATCCCAGGCACGAGAATGAACAAAACCCAACCACGTGCTGACTACAAAATATATGCCTTAAAAAAATAGGGCTGCAGAAAGGTCAAGAATGAAAAAAGGAAAAAGTATTCCGTGCAAACACTAACCAAAAGAAGGAGGGATTCGCCACACAACTGGAAAACAAAGCAACTTTGACTTTAAAAGGGGGAAAAAAAAATCCCCAGAAATAAAGAGAACAATTTCATCGTAATGAAAAGAGTGAATCCAGTAGGAAAATAGAAAAATTTAAAGTTCGTGATGACCTGTATCGGGCAGCAGGGTTCTTAGTGACCGACCACGCCAGAAAAAGGAACGAGGAAAATTTAATACGCAGAATTGTCAGCTGAGTGAAAGGTGGTTAACTACTGAAGGGGGGAGGGGCAGGCGGAACCGCGGGGGGCGGGGCGCCCAGGAAGAAGCCGACAGCGAGGACCTTGGGAGCTGCGGGGAAGGCCCCGCCCTGCTGAGCGGACCCCTGCAGCCGCCACAGTAACGCCCCATGACCACTGTTGGGGACAAGCAAACCCGCCCCCTGATTTTTGAGCTCCACCAAGACGTATGGTCTGCATAATAGACTCTCCAAAAGAAAGTCATTGGTGATAAGAATGATGTCTTCTGGAAATTATTCAAGAGTCCATCATAGACGATAGGCCATTTTTACCTTTTAATTTTGTCGCATTTCCTTGTCACATTCCTGAGAAAGATCCTTACAAAACAGAAGTGCTTTAAAAACCATTCTTCTCCAAATTCATTTACTTTTCCTTTTTGTTACTCTTGGCCACCAAGACGTTCCTGGGCCTCCCTCATCTAACATAAAACCTCAGGGACTGTCCCCACACTTCTCAGAAAGCTGGTCCCAATGAAAGCGCCCTGCGAGGAGCCGGTGGCCAAATGAAATATGTACGTAATTTAGTAAGTGGGGACACCCAGCCAACAGCAGCCCCCGCCGAGTCGGCAGCGTGGGAACAACTGAGGGAGAAGGTGGCGTTAGCAAGGCGGCCTGGGTCTGGGCTGGTGGACCAGCCCTGGCGACACCAGCCGGAGCCCCATGCAGACCAGCAGGCCGAATTTGGCCACAGTGCCTTAATGACAATTGTTCCCCTTCAGGGTTCAATTCCATGCTTGGCGTCTTTTGTGCAACTTTCTTCAGCTTCCCTGTGACCTTTGGAAATCTCAAAGGTTACATGAACAGCTTAAAGAATGGACGAGTCTTTCCGAGGTGGGGC
>JAQQSQ010002810.1:0-10255 GCA_028627145.1 Eidolon dupreanum | reverse complement strand
TGCCGATCCCTGCGTTAGAGTTCAGAGGCAGCATTTTGGCCTGCGTGATTGGGGCCTGGGTGAGAATTCTGTGAGCGCTCATTCCTCAGGCTCTTTTCTATCCCGTGTCATCCTAGCTTTGGGGTCTTATCTCACCAATCCATTCATTCTGGTCCCCTCTGAAAATACCACAGGAAATGCCATCCTTCACAGGAATGGACCGTGTTGCTTCCACTTGGAACCCCTTCATAATCTGAGATCCTTCCCCCAATCTGTCCTGCTCTGAGGCCGTTGAACTTGAGTCACTGCTTTACGGGTTAGAACTGTGAATCTGAATTCTTCTTCTCTTCAGTAATTAGTAGTGACTTAGGGCACAGAGTTCTCTAAATCCATTCCTATTATGACGGCTGAGCAATGGGCTTACTTTCTAGTAGCCGGGCTGCTGAGAAGGCACCGGTGCTGTGTGGGAGGGGAATGCAGCCGGGCCTGCGTCTGTCAGCTCCTTGGCCTTGGACAAGTCGCTTAAGCACTATAAAACTGTGATAATGACGCCTACCTACCTTGAAGACGAGTTGGGAGGATTATATTAAATCATGTATGTTATTGTTATTAGAATTGACAAAAACCATATGAGAAAGTGACTGGAAAGTATGCGGATTGGTCTGTAAAGCACAGATGGCCACGGGCTTGGGAACTTGAGAGAAGAGAAACCAGCTGCTGACAGAAGGAGGAGTCCATCGTTTACGTAACCTCACTCAGGTGTCCTCGGCTCATTCCAGCTGCTGGGAAGAAACGATCCCATGAGGACTGCGCATGAGACTTCGGTCCATGAGCTGTGAAGACTGCAAAAAGGCAAAAGAGAACCTCTTTTGTCTGCTTTGAAATTCATAGTGTAACTCGCTCTGGTTAGAGTTCCATTGGCCTTCTGCGAGATGAAGGGGGAAACCAACAAAGATACAGTGAGCCAACGTCTTCGAAAAGAAGATGGATACAGGTTGCAGAGACCGTCAGCCTATGGACAGCAGTACCAACCCACCAATGTCCAATCTCAATACGAAAAACATAGAAGAACAATGGTTAAGTTACCACCTCTTGGGAGCACTGGTGAGCTGCTATTTGAAAAAAAAAAAAAAAAACAGGAGTCAACACCAAAATCAAGAAAAGGCCGGCAAGAGTGGCGCCAAGGCAGAGTCCTAGCTAGTCTCCCCGTGGTGGCTGCCGAGGACCGGTGCTCGGAGGTGGAGGCGCTTGTTTATAACTTCCGGTGGCCGTGCTGGTTCATCCCGGGATGCATCCAGCTCCCTGGCTGTTGCTTTCTTGTTCTGGTCCCTGACCGAGCACGTGCTTTAGCCACTGAAAATGAATCAAGGGTTAATCCTGTCTTTTCCACAGGAAGCCAGAACTCTCCAGCAGGCTCGTGGGAGAGGGGCTTGGTACGATGGGTCTCGTTGTTCCTGGAATTCTGACTGATCAGACCAAGCTGCCTGTGAGCCAGGCAGTGGGCGTGGAGCTGGAGAGAGGCCTGCTCTCTGAACACAGATCCCTGGAGGCCCCCACCCTGTGGAGGAGAGCTTGCCCAAGCTCAACTCAGGCGAAGTCTGCCGTAAAGAGAAGCACAGCCCTTTGCAAACTCCCTCGTGCCAACTGTGCTCCTTGCTAATTAGCCTAATGGGAAATTTGTCTCCCACAGTCTGCGGAAAGATGCTGACTTCCCACTGCTGCCCGACAAGCGGGTCCGAGGAGCTGACTGCGGCCCATGTCCGCGAAAAACGAGCAGCCCTGCTGCGCACTTCCAGGCCGCCTGGCATCTGCTCCTGACAGCGGTCAGGGCCCTCGTGAATTGGAAGGCTTTGTTCTTCGAGGCCTGGCTCGAGCCAGGTCCATTTTCTGCACCTGGCCAGGTGTGGGCCAGATCGGCATCTCGGGGTGCTCTTGGTCATCAGGCAGTCCCCCTTGGGCATCGGACAGGCTCGACTGCCTTAGAAAGTCGAGGCCAGTGCGGCTTGCAAGGCGACGCCTCTCTGATGCTTACTGTTCTCAGTCTCTCCCGGTCTGGCTTTGCCGGGCCCCAGGAAAGAAGCCGTCCTCCCTCTTCCAGCCACGTCCTTTATGGCTAAGCTGTCACTTCTTTCCCACCTTCTCTGAGTGTCCTATTAACCCACTTCTGCTTCCTTTACAGTGGCAGGATCCCGTATAAGGATATGTACAAATTAGTGCGGGTCATCTCGCCGCCTCTGGGCCTGGGAGAGAACTGCCCCTACAGGGTGGCTTGCAAGGTTTGCCTCCCAGTCCCCAGCCGCGACTGGCGGAGGGGCGCAGCTTGGAAACCCCACCCCCCACTCTCCGTTCCGCGCCACATGAGGGAACCTTCATGTCGCTTTCCTTTGAGTTTAAAGAGGTCCCAACCCTCCCAGAACCAGCAGCTGTCACTTAGGAAGAGGGGCGCATTTTGGGGAGAATGCAGGAAGAGCTGAGGACTTGGTAGCGAAGGCCAGTTCGACCCGTCTCCCTTTCTTCACGTGCACACGTGTTCTCTGCCCCACTCCACCTTAATCTGTGGATGTGACCGTTGGGACCTCTCCCTCCCCCAGAGAAGGCAGAAATCTTCTTAATCCAGCAAGGCGCTCTGGGTTCCCTTCGCTGGAGACAGACAAGCCTCCTTTGAGCAAAATGGGATCATCGTCCCATAAATAACGTCGTAAAGTGTGGTTCCAGTCACCCCTAGCTCTGCCCGCCGTCCAGCTCCTGGATGGTTTGGCCAGAAGTGATGATAAAAGCGACAGGAAGGAAAGGAGGTGAGAAACGATTCAGAATTAAGACCAGAGGTGAGCGTAGCTTCGGCGGTGTGCGGAAGAATTTCACAGGGAGGTCGCGGGAGAGGACACAGGGGCCCCACCAGGCCTTGTCGAGGGGACCTTGGGACCTGTCCTCAAGGCCGAGTCACTGCTCAGTTGTGAGACTGAGGACATGTTCAGGGGCACTTAGGACCTCCCGCTCCAGTTCTGCCAGACCCTGGGAACGGTGACGTCCCGGTGGCTCTGCCAGGCCGCCCTCCGAGGCCACGCCTGCTAGATGAGGGCGCCTCCCCAGGGGAGCACAGTCCGGCAGCCGGAAGATGCAGGCCCAGGAAGATGCCGGCCTGGGGCGGTGACGCAGTGATTCCCGTCCTCGGGAGGCCGGACAGCTGCCTCTGCTGAGACTCTTTAAACTTGACCCTGGTGAAACCTACAGCGCATGAGGGGCGAGCCGGGGAGGGCAGCATGGCATGCGAGATGCTCTTCCTCCTCCTGGCTTGGTTTCTTCTGTCCCCAGCATGCCGTCACCCGGGGCAGGCTGGGGAGCATAGGGCTCCTCGTCCACAGAGCCAGGTGGAAGCAACGGGCGACTCTGAGCGGCAGCCGCCGCCCGCCGCTGCACGCCGCCTCCTGCCGCGCACACGGCACCCAGGGGGATACACCGCGCTCCGCCCGTGGGCTCGGAGCCGGCGGAGGGCCCGACGTCCGGGCCGGCGCCGGGACGCTGACCCACGGCTGGACTGCCGTCTATCCGGTTTATACCAGTCGCATACAGCCTGGGAAGGGAACACGAGCCTGTGCCGTAGAGGGGACGGCGGTGCGGGGGGGAGTCGGGCGGTGCAGTTGCGGGCGGGGAACGCAGACGCTCCCGTGACAGCGCACGAGAGGCGGGGCCGCAGGCTGCCAGCGCCGTCCCGGGTCTGTGTGGGGCTGATATAAATCCGCACCAGGACGGAGTCACCTGTACGGTCTGCCTTGATTAACAGGTTTCCTGTTCTTTTCCTGTTTGTCCGTTCTGTTTTGTTTTTCCTCTCCCGTTTTCCGTATGATTTTGTTCGTTCGCTCTCTGGGAATGCCTGTTCCCCCCTCCTACCTGTCTGCATCCTTCCCCCCACTTCCCGTCCCTTTCCCCGCCACCCTCCCTGCCGCCCCCACTCACCACCCCTCCATGAGCAGTGGCCGCATCCATTACACTGAGATGTATGAAATGCTGACTCTCATGTCACCACCGCTAGGCCTCGGCAAGAGATGTCCCTCCAAAGTGGCGTATAAGGTAGACCACCCCTTCCTTTGTTCTGGGCTAGAGACCAACAACAAATGGGAGCCAGCTGTGGTGGTGGGGGGGGCAGAACATGGGGCGGAAGCCGGGCTGGGGGGCGGAGGAGGGGACCAAAGAAAAAGGAAATGATGAGGCCGAGGGTCAGGAAGGTCCAGGGCAGGTTCGCGAGATGATCACAGAGGACGGTGTGCACCACTCCTCGCCGTGGGGCTTCGTATGCGTTACTCCGTGTCTCACGACCCGTGTGTGGTTTGTTGTGAGTGGTGGCCGGAAAGGATGCGCTAAGTGGCGTGTCTGTTCTCAGAGGAGGCAGAGTGGTGGCCTGCAGGAGGGCACGTGTGGGCAAGAAGGACGCCTACGGCCAAGCAGCCCTCAGAGCGTTAAAAAAAAAAAAAAAAAACTCCTTCAGTCAGATAAGCAGAGGAAATAATGCAAAAATTCCTCTTGACGTGGCTCAAGAAAAAGTTTTTAGAAGAAAAAAAATCTCTTAACAAGAGATTTTCTTCCTCCGTGACCTGGGAAGGAGCGACAGCACAGTTCCTTCTCGGGGTCAGGAAAGAGGAGCAGGGCTCCTGTCCCACGGCGTGACTGAGGACGCTGCTCCCGTTCCCCACGCCAGCCTGGCTTCCCGGTCCTCTTGGCCGTCCAAGGGAAAGGGTGACAGTGGGCTCGTGTCGCCTGGCCCTGAGGTGATGGGTGGATTCCCCCTGGCTGGCACGGAGCAGCATTGCCCAGTGGGAGTCACCTGCCATGCCGGTGCTTGTGGGGCCTGAATTTTTTTCTCCAGAATCAGTAATAGCAACCGTCGATGCCCGCTTCGGTGTTGAGACTGGCCCAGAACGCTGGAGCTCTCCTTCACCTAGGAACCCACCACAGCAATGCCGCCACCTCTCTAGAAGCTTAAGGAAGTGGGGGAGAGAGGGAATTCGATCCAAACGAGAAACTGGCTTGACCCTCTAACACCACGTCTGTGGGATCACGTTAGGCAAGACGTTTCTGTGGAGCCTTAGAGACCCTGCCTTGGGGAGAGGCACATCCCCGCCTCCCTGCTAGGCTGGCGGTTCTGCCGGAGGACGCCTCCCGCCACCTCCCAGCTGTAGAGCCCCAGCCAGCATCTCGCTGGCACGGCCCCCCTGGGGCCCCTCATCCCCCCCAGTGTATGGCTTCTCACACGCAGCTTAGGGGCTGGCATCCTTTTTGCTCATGATGGCCACATCCCAAAGTACCAGATGGTGGAATGTGGCCCTGAGCTCTTTGAATTTCTGGGATGAAGCCTGGTTAAGAGAAGGAGTGTGGGGATTGGAGGAAAAGTTAAAGAATTCCAAAAGCAAAATACTCTCTGGAAAGTGGATTTGGCCATTTCCGTTCGATCCCTTCCTTGGGCTGAGGGAAACAAGGCCCGCCCACTCTGCTCCGGCCTTAGCCACCCTCGTCTCGCTCTCCCCTGCTCGCCCAGCCTCCTCACCCCGACCCCGTCTGCACTGTCCCCTCTCCATCCCGCTCCACCTCATCCGTGGGATAAGTTGGACTTATGCATGTTTGATCATGTGCTGGCAAATTTCATCTTTTAAAGACTCAAAAAGGGGGCATCAGGATGTATCTTTCAAGTCAGATAAGGAAAGCAAAACGTACCCCCTCACGCTCTTTCCATCTGAGTTCTGGGGTGTTCATGGGCAGGTGGAAACAGAGCGGCCTTGAAACGGGGCATGGAGCCACCTCCCAGAGCTGACTCCTTTCCCTGAGCCACGCCTTCTAGAAATCCCATCCCCTCCCTGTGAAAGACATTCTTAGGACCATGGTGGAGTCCTGGAGAATGGTCAGTCCCCTCCCCTTGGATTTGGCATCATTCCCCAGAGCAGCAGCAGTGGGCCTCCAGGGAGAAGTAGGGAGAGCAGCGCAGACGGGCGGGGAATCCTTGCCCTTCTTTTTCGTCTCTGCATTTGCCCCCTGCACTTCTCTTCCCCCCTCACCCTGGTTTCTTTCGATGTGTTTTTTTTCCTCCTGCTCTTTCCTTTCTCTTTCGCACAGAGGCTGGTCCTGATGAATATGCCGGTAGCTGAGGACATGACAGTCCACTTCACCTCCACCCTGATGGCTCTGATCCGGACAGCTCTGGACATCAAAATCGCCAAAGGTGAGCCTGGGGGAGAGAAGATTCTGGAGCGACTCGTGCAGAGCAGTGCGGGGTAGAAGCGTTTGAGCTTTCATCCTGACACTGCAGTGACCTCGAAATCAAGTATCAGGGTCCTCGTTTCACCTCTGAGATTCAGTAACGGTGACATTGGTCATTTCCTCCAAAATGATCTGCATTAACGCTATGGGATCCTCGGTGTCTGGCATACGGTAGGCGTTTTAGAAATATGTTTATTGAACAAGTGAGTTTTAACGTTGTCCGTTTTTCTCGTGTGGCCCCTTTAATGTCTTGGGAGGCCTCTGTGGCAGGCCCTGTCATGGCAGCACTTCCTTCCTCTTGATTTCTAACCCTGACTTGGGAGAGAAAAGGTCTGCCGCTTCCAGAAGGACCTGCAGCTTCCTGTTCTTGCCTGATCCAAACCCTTTTAAAAATCAGGTCACTCCAACTATGAAGGCACAGTTGGGGAAGAACTGACCTCCCTTAAAGGAAGCAGGGCTGGGGGGCTCCATGGGGTGCCCCTCATTTTCTCCTCTGATATATTGAGCATCTGGGATGCTTTTCCAATGAACGAGGAAACTGATCTTGATCTTGGGGCCTCATCTCCATGGCAGGATATCCCTGAGTCACTGAATATGAGAGCCAAGGCGCGTTCTGCTTCTTCAGCAGAAACACAGGATCGCAAGGTCCACTGTCACCACGTGCCAAGATTTCCTCTGAGACGAGGAGGGGCCGTGCTGGGTCAGCTCCTGCCCCCTCAAGTCCTTGTTGTTTCTGTGTCTGTTGTTTATTAATAACTTATCTTACTCTAGGTGGTGCTGACAGGCAGCAGCTGGACTCGGAGCTACAGAAGGAGACTCTGGCCATCTGGCCTCACCTGTCCCAGAAGATGCTAGATCTGCTTGTGCCCATGCCCAAAGGTACAGTATCTCTTCCTGGGTCCCTTTGTCACTGTGGGCCCAGCATGCCGAGGCTGCATCTTTGGGGGGAACACAGAGTGATCATGGAGATAAGAGAAAGTTCTTTTATGCTTACGAAACTACAATCCCTCACTTATGTCCCTTTTGTTATTAATCGAAGACATCATCTCAGGATAGGTCATCGTGGTTGTGCTAAAAGTTCGGGGTGCACAGCTCTCTCCCTCCACCAACGCTGTGTGGCAAGCCCTCGTTTTGGAAAAGGGTGTCATTATTAGAGGTGGAAACCTAGACCAGTGGAGGTGACACTACTGTGTCATCTCCCTAAGATATGGGACCTCGGTGCTGGCACGTACCTCTTCAGAGGGTGGAGAACAAAGCTCTGTAGGTGTCCCGACCACCGCCCCCCACCCCCGCACCTGTCTTCTCCCTGTTCCCTTCCCTCCCACATTTGTTTTTCAGCCTCTGATCTGACCGTGGGCAAAATCTATGCAGCGATGATGATCATGGACTATTATAAACAGAGTAAGGTGAAGAAGCAGAGACAGCAGCTGGAGGAACAGGTGAGGGTCGGTGACGGAGTCACATGGGGGACGGGCCTCTGCGGCCTCAAGCACAGTGCCCAGCAGCATCCTAGGGCCGGCGGATTGAAATAGTCTAAAAGGTCACAGCCACGCTCCCACTTCACCCAAGTAAATCGTATTCCCCCCCGCCGCAGACTTCGCAGTCATTTAAGTTCCTTTTCTCCTTTCACTTTGAACACAGAAAAATGCGCCCATGTTCCAGCGCATGGAGCCCTCGTCTCTGCCGCAGGAGATCATCGCCAACGCCAAAGCTCTGCCTTACCTGCAGCAGGACCCGGGTTCAGGCCTGTGAGTAAAGCCGAAGGGCCCGCGGCCTCCCTCACTCGCGCCGTTGTACAGGGCCAGGAACAGCGCCGACCCAGATGGGGCGGATGGGCCTTTGCTGAGGTTAAGCTGTTTTATACCTTAAAATGGTCATGCACCAGGGGTGAGCGGAGAGCAGACTGAGCACGTTTAGCCCTGTGGCCAGTTCGGGAGTGAGCGAGGTGAGATGTGGAGATTAAGGTTAAATAAGTGGCCCAAAGAAATAACTGACTTAAATTCCAGTTCTGCTAATGCCAGAGTCTTCCCACTACACAATGGTATGTCAAATGACCAGAAGGAATCTTAGAAAACAACTTTATTTTCTATATTGGCAGCAGAAACAAAACTCTAATGAATTTGCCAGTTCTGAGTTGAAAGCCTTAGCCATGTCACAAATGACCTAGTAGAGCATACACATTGCATCATCTTTGTCATCAGCAAGCATGTACTGGGTACCAAAGGGTGGAAAGCCCCTCTGCCCACTGTAAAGGAGTTTACCCCAGTCCCAAATCACTGACAATCACAACTTCACTAATTCTCAAGGGAGTGAAATCCAGGACTTGGGAGGGAGACCTCTGTCAGAAGGCCATTTAGAATTTCTCACACCATTAATTTCTTTCTGCCTGTGGTGTTGGGGACCTGTTTTTGAAAAGCATCATCAGAAGTCACAATCCAACACATTTGGAAGAGAAGGGTTGGAGTCAGGACCAAGGCCACCGGCCATTTTTACAAACAGGTGCTGTGATGAGGTGGTAGGGTGGCGTTCTCCCATTGCTCTTTGATCTGAGCAGGAAGGAGGTGTGACTGCAGTTTTTTGAGGGTTTTTGGCTTAGAAATGGAGGACCCTCCCAATTCAGTGTTTTATCCACAATTTGTTTTACAAGTTACCTTCCACCGTAGGATCACTCCAGCTTCTCTGCTGTGTTTTTTTAATTCACTTCCTGGTTGATTCGATCAATATTTATGTGACCCAAAAGCTGTCTCAGGCACTGGGGATTCAGTCCCCATGGAGACAGACCTTCAACAAGAAATTACGAGAGTCATAAAGGTTAAAATGCAGAAGGGTAAGCTGTTGTGTTGTGTTGCTGTGTAAATAAAGGCAACAACCTACCTAGTTTCAGAAGGCTTCGCTGAGGAAGTAACAAGTGACACTCAAGCCGAGCTCTTCAAGGGATCTAAAACTGTCACAACTGGAGCACAGAGCTCATGGGGTGGCAAGTGTTGCGTCTGGAACGCTCCACGGGGGTCAGGGTGTAGTGGCATAACAAGTCGGATACAGACGTTTTGTCCAAGGATAATGGAGTTTATGCATCAGCTCAACATGACCAGGTTTGTACTTTTCAAAGATCATTTGTGAATCCAGGGTGGATTCAGTGGATTGGAAGGGAGCAATTTGAGAGACAAAACACCATTTAGTGAGTGACTGCAATTGTGTGCATTATTAATAACTATGGCTTGGACTAATAGGATAGAAACAGGAGATGAGAAGGTGGTGATTTGCTGCATGGCCTGAAGGAGGGGGAGGAATCAAAGATGACCCTCAGCTCTCTGGTTAGAGCCTTCGGATGGATGTTGGGGCCACTGGTGGAGACCAGCTGTGTTTCTAGAGCTTTCTGTTGTTCGAGTTGAGACTGCTCGGAGGATATAGTGGTGAATATGAGAGACAGCGTTCCTCCCTCATTAAGCTTACATCTGGTGGAAAAACATGAAACAGAATTATTGCAAAGAAAAATTTTCAGTGATTTAATTACAGCTCTAATAAGTGCTAGGAAGAAACAAATGTGGTCTGATCTGAGTGCATATAAGGCGGGGAGAGAACATAGAAGCTTTTCTTAAGGAAGTGACTTTTGATAAAAATTTTGAAGGATGAGTTCAAAATAATGTGGAAAGGGTTTTCAGGGGCCTTGGGAATTAGAAGGCTGGCAAACTAGAGACCAGATCATGAGAGAGGCTTGGACTTGACAGTGTGACCACCCACTTTCAAAACAAAGTATTCAACTCTATGAGGTTGTTCAGTGATTCCAAGGGGCCCTTTTACCTATTGGGGATTCTCAATATGGGTAATTACTCATTTTCTGTAGGACAAAGGGGACTCGTTTCTTACAGCAGCTCTCGTCGCGTTCTCGGGAGAAGGTGCACTGAGGAAGATGATTGAGCTAATGCCCTCCCTGGGAGTGAGGGGACAGGTCGGGCGATTCTCTGCTCTTCAGATCTTGCCCTGTGATCCCAGTCTAAAGATTTCACCGGTGGATTATTTTTACATACCT